>VZRV01000638.1:81777-204214 GCA_013398115.1 Falcunculus frontatus
TTTTTTTTTTTTTTTTCCATTTTATCTATATTTTTCATGTGAAAGCTTTGGAGGGTTCTCCTAGGTAAAGTGAGCCAGTCTGAAGTAGAGTGGGGATGAGGTGCAGCTGTAGCTACTACTTTACTTGTTATAGCTAATATCCAGTGCTTAAGTGGTGCTACAGGAGACGAGATTGCAATTGCAGGAAACTCACACGAGAAACAGACTTCTCTGCAAAGCACTGCAGGCCTTAGGCTGACAGATGCAGCCTGTGAACTTGTAAAGTCATTTCAAAATTCAACTGGGGCTTTCCAAAGCAAAATAAAATTTCTGTAGGCAAAGTAGATTTAGCACCTATTCTTGCATAGCTGTGAGTCTCCTTAGCTAGCACTGAAACCAGTTCAACTTAAAAATAAAATATGAGACTCTTGGTATATAATAGTTCTGTGCTGACAAATTCTCAGATTGCAAGCTTTTTAGCCCAGCAGAAAAAAATCCTTGACAGGCCTGTCAATTCCCTTTGCAATGAGTGTGAGATGCCACCTTGTATTTTTGTAATATAGCAGAGACTCTAGTGAGTTAATCCTTAAAAAACAACCTCCAAAGCGGCTCAAATAGGTTGAACTGGGAAGATGAGATTAAAACAGTCAGATTTGGGTTTATATGGAAAGGCAACTAAATACGAGAATCTACGATTTTTCCCCTTGAAAGGCAGCATGCTCTGAGCTGCTTTACTTGGTGATGTCCGGGTTCCGAATCGGTTTACAGGATACAGGATTTACTCTCTGATCTTTCTTGAGGAGGTCCAAAGTGTGTTTTTCCCAACAGGCCTTGGTTCAGCCCTCCGTTTAGACCCAAGAACAGAAACATACATCTCTTCTCTCGGTGGTGAAGAAAGCAACCACAGGTAAAATTAGGTGAATATGATTATTTTATAACATAAAGATTTGGGGAAAAAAGTCCATGCCTATCTTTTACATTTGGAAATTCCTTGACATTTTATGGGTATTGCAGAAACAGAAGCAGCTGGTCCATGACGCAGGACACACAATTATGCTGTTGAATAAGGGAATTACACAGAATAATACCTGGACAACAAGCAATAATTGTTACATTAATACTGTGCTGTACTGAGTTCATCCTGTTTAGCAGCTGAAGCTGGTCTAGATGGTATTTAGACCATGCTGCTATGTCAGGTTTAGGTGCACGTCATGATTACAACTTTCATACCATCATTGGCTCAGACATCTAACAAATGGATGATGTGAACTGTTAATGCCGCAAAGAAATAAGCCAAAGAGCTAGGAAAAATCACTACATTTAAGGCAACCCCCTTGCCAAAATACCTTTTTTAAGGCCTGGATCTGTATTGCCATATGGAAAGTGAGTGTAACTGGGAGACTGTAGGGAGCTACAGGGGACGGGTGGCCTCAGGCAAAGAGCTCTCACAAACTTCTTGTGACATTATTCTTGCTGCATCTCTCATAAATACGGTCAGCAATGTCAGACAAATAAATACATGTATCCATGTGATAGTAGAGCTATGACTCGAACCATATCTTACAGGTTTGACAAAGCTCTCAGAAATAAACAAAAAAATCTGCCGCAATCCTTTTCATAAACACAGAAAAGTAACTGAGAGTTCTCTGCAGGGGTAGGGATCTATTGAGGGAGGATACTTACCCCAGGAAACAGAAGATTTGGCTGTTGCCACAGATCCTTTTTCCCAAGATTAAAAATAACACAGAGGAAGAGTTTGTGGAACCAGCTCCTGAGACATCAGGTTTTCGGAATTTGGAATCAAAAAATTATTCTTTTGGCCCATGTTTGGTGAAAACAGTGGAAAGACTAGATTTATTTGAAAGAGAAATTAAAAAAACATGAGCAGTAATAAAAAATAGTACTGACTATGACAGTAGAACAATTTATAATTGGGGGTCAAGTATCCTATTAGTTTGGGGCTATTTCTCTTTAAATAGAAGACCAGTCACAAAGGATTCCTGAGAGATGATATAATCTGAAACTATATTGGAAAAAAGTTTGCTCCTCTCTTAAATTACCAGGGCCTTTTGTATCCTAGTAAAATACTTTATTACTTGATCTGGCTCTAGAGAAACAGTGATTCCATAACAAACCTTTCCCAGGACTTTAATTATTTCCTTTATTATATCTTGAAAAATGACTAGGTCACTTCTGAAGGCCACAGAAAGAGTATGATTTTTTTTTACTGGGCAGACTAAGAAAAAAACAAAGGAATGTGTCTTTATATCACAATACCAAATTGAAGTTAGGTTGCTAAGTACTAAGAGTGCAATAGTTCTGCTCCCAGAAACATGTCTCAGATTATATTTCAAAGAATCACCTGACAATCTTCCAGTGAATCTCTTAAAAACAGCCCTGCCCCAACACAACAGTGAATCTTCTTTGCCACTATAAAAATAAGGAGGGGTTTCAAATGAAAACTCATGTGGCTTGTGAATTATTGAGGTGCTTCTATAAAGGCCCTGACGTTTGACGTTTCAGTGATGGACCCACCTGTGCATCACAAGGCATGTTCATGCTTTCAAGAGACCAAGATGAGTCGCAGTCATCGAAGTCTACAACTTCCTCGTGAGAAGAAGAGGAGGGGCAGGCACTAATCTCTTGTCCTTGGTGCTCAGTGACAGGACCCAAGGGAATGGCCTGAAGTTGTGTCAGGGGAGGCTTAGGTTGGATTTTAGCAAAAGGCTCTTCACCCAGAGGGTGGCTGGGCACTGGAACAGGGTCTCCAGGGTGGTGGTCACAGCACCAGCCTGACAGAGGTCAAGAAGCATTTGGACAATGCTCTCGAGCACTGTTGCAGTGGTTAAGTCCACCCTACGCCCTCCATGTTGTTTCAAAGTGATCTTTCCCCACACCACTGTGCCAGAAGGTTCATTTTCCCTTGGTCCCTGGTCCTCTCCCCCCCCTCCCCTCCCCTCTTCTCTTCCATTGGCCCCCGTTATGCCATTCAACCTTTCCTCCCCTCTAGCCCTCAGATTATTGGTTACTGATGTTCTGCCTGCCCCTGGGACCCCTTGGGGTAAAAACGGGCGTGCATGGGTTTGTTCGAGGTTCTTTGTCTGTGCCTCCTTTCAGGGCAGTTTGTTCGTGGTCCGTGCAGACCCCAATAAATGGCCTCGGAATTGCACACAAAGAATCCTTCTTGCCTCTTCATCTCCGTAACACACAGAACTGTGTGTGAGTGGCTGCTTGCATCCACCAGCAAGGGTGAGGCTGAGTGCTCACATAGGTGCTAACAGAGCACCACCACAGCATCTCCCTGAGGGACACTGTGGGAGAAGCGCGGCACCAGTCCATCGACCCCACGCGCCGCGTTAGGGCACATTGGTGGGACTCTTGGGCATGGTGCTGTGCAGGGCCAGGAGCTGGATTTGATGATCCTTGTGGGTCCTTTCCAACTCAGCATTTCCTGTGATTCTGTGAAATATCTGACAGTGCTTGACCAGTTCCCCCTATGATAGCCCATTACAGATACTGTCCCCCTGAAACCTGCCTGCTGACGTGAGCACTCAACACAGAGAAGCCAGTGAAAACTAGAAAGATGTGTGAAAACATTTGTCACCTTGAACAGAAAACAGGTATCTCAGGGCCCTCCTGTTTGTAATTCTACTGAGATTTTTTTGTAACAGAAAACTGGAGCTTAATTCACATCTCAATTGCTAATTTTCCTTCCTTCCTTCCTTCCTTCCTTCCTTCCTTCCTTCCTTCCTTCCTTCCTTCCTTCCTTCCTCCCTCCCTCCCTCCCTCCCTCCCTCTACTAATTCCTCTCTTGATAGTGAATTGAAAAGCATTTGCTTATCTATAATATATGATTTCTGTATGTGCAGGTCATGATTTACTTCCACAAGAAAAGGAAAAAAGAGAAACCACAAGCCATGCCACAGCCTCATTGAACGTATAAAAAAATAACCATCTTCATTATGACTAACATCCTACTTCCTCTATCACTGCCTTATATTTCAGGACATTCAAAACCTGTTGCTATAGAAATACACTGAGTAATATGTGGTCCCTGATTGACTGCATGAGTGGAATTCAATCACAGTCTTCTACTGACATGGGGAACCACCATGGTACAACTTGAGATTTTATGAATTGCAGAAAAGCTCCAAGATTGAATTATAACCCCGTTATTCAATCTGAGAATATATTTTGTTATTTATAGCATATAGAAAATTCATATAGATTTTTTTCAGGTGAAAAATGACAAATCAGAGCAACAAAATAATCACTTTAAATTTCAAATGAAAAATCTGTGGAGTAAATACAGAAAGAAGGATTAATGTGCACACGATGCAAGATTTTTGGGGTGTGATTGGGAGGGCCAAGGATGGTTTACAAGGAAATCAAAGGGAAAATTTAACTGGAAAATAAGCGCTTTCTGTGGAAGATATTAGATGACCAACTACTATAACTAGTCCTAAAACCATAGTAACAAAACCCAAACAGAAAGACAGATTTCACCAATGGCTTCTCCCACCCAAACCATCTCAGGTCTGTTTTACTTTCAAGTGTGTTGTTTATTTAGTTGTCAGTGGCAGTACCCTTCAGTATCTCCTGTACTTGTTGCTCTGGGAGTACGTGCAAGTCTGGTTATGCCAACGGGTCTAGCATTTCAAGGGAAAGCCAACAAAACTCTGGTCTGACAGGCAGAAACTCTTACAGACTTCTACAACATGAACTCATATGTATTTTCTTTGTTTCCTTCTGAGTGTTTTATGGTGGGAAGAAAAAAAGAAGTCAAATGGTCATTGGTTAGTTGTGAGGGCTTTTATAGCTGCTGGTGATTCTTGGTTACTGATTCTCAGGCATGTGAAGCTTGATTCGTCAATATACCAATTTAAACTTTTCTGGGGTGGCTTTGCAATCTGTTTACCTGATCCTGCTCTCCCACCATCTTTTCAATACTTTGAGCCTCATTTCCTATATAACAGTTAATAAAAACAAACTGGCAAGAAACCGTCTTTCCAAATTTACGAAACTGTTGTCTTGCTGTTATTTCACTTTTTTCTTCTTTTTTTTTTTTTTCTTTTTTGCCCCCGGTTTTGCTTGCCTGTCAAACTCATCGAGTGCAAACATTTTTGAATTTTAGAAAACTAAGTTCACACAGTAATTGGAAGAACAGTCCCATAATTTCCAACTCCAGGGGGAAGCTATCTTGGAACACAACAGGAAAAAGAAACCCTCGGGTGAAAGAAGAAACCTGGTCAAAATAAAATCACAGGTCATTGATTGAAAATGTAGATGTGATTATTTCTAATAAGCAATGAAGGAAGGCAATTAGAAGAACTGTGTACATTTCTGGAGCCTAGCTGAGCAGTCATTTTTAGAGTGATGAAGATTTATAGAAGATCCAGCTTAAAGAAATAAATGCAAGTATTATGGGGCCCTTTTGTTTAAGTTATCCTTTAGGCATGTGCTTAATGTTGCATCACTGGGGTTTAACTAGTGAGTAGAGCTGAAGGGCTCCCTGATGACTGTTTTTACTCCTTCCATGCCACCCTGAACAACTACATCTTTCTGAGTGGGAGCGTTGCTCTCACAGAAAGCCCCACCAACCCTATTAGCAGCTGGTGTGTTTATTGCTCTGATCAGGAAAGCCGAAAAAAGTGTGGTCCAGTGTTTCCCTTGGCAGTGCCTTGTTGGGAATACTGACATTATTGATTCATAACCTGTCAAGCTAACATCAGTGCTCTTCTCAGTCCTTGAAGTGGCTTCTCAGTCATCTCTGCCACAGATCACCGGTCTCTTAGGAAAAAAATGGGCATAGCTAATCGAACAGAAACTCAGCCGTTCACAGTATAATGCTCTCTCACTCTCTGCTAAATTCTCTGCTTGTGCTGTAATCCCTAGGAAAAATCCTGAGAACTCACACCTAGTTGGGAAAGATATCCAGCACTAAAAACATTCAGGATTTATATATTGCGTCTAGTACCTTGGATTCTGCCTAACAGCAACAGCAAGCTGAGTGGACTTCAGGGAAGTGATAGGGTTGCCCCATGCTGCTGCTTCTGGATGAGGGGCAGCTCCAGCACCATTCCTCCCCAGCAGCTGTGGGTGTGGAGTGAACATTGCCAGTGGGCATTGCTGGCAGCAGGCCTGAGTGCAGCAAGAGCCACCTGAATGGCAAAAAGGTGAAAACACTTTTCCAGCACTCTGTGCCATGGGTGCCAGAACGGGAGGTGTAAGAAAATAAAATACTCCTATGTTTGGTGGGTTTGGAGTGGGTGACACTCAGCATCATGGATGGTCAATATTGCCATCACATCTTCTAAGACTGGAAAGTGAATACCTGCTGGTGCCCCAGGGCTTTCTGTACTGCCCAGGTTGCTCCTGTGACACCCTAGGCACCAGCTGGCTGCCCGTCCCCTCCACAGCCTCCTGTGTTTTCTCTGCATAATGGCCGCCTCTGCTGCCCAAGGACAGGGTACAGTGAGTGAAAGGACTGGGTCCCCCCTCATACCCCACGGGCAAGATGGGCAGTACTGTGCATGACCAGGGTGCCAGCAGCTGGGGGTCTCTGCTCCTGAGCTGTGATGTGTGGGACTGTACCCATTAGGCCTTTAATTTTCTCCCAATCCAGGCTGTGATGTTTGAGGATATCTGAATGAGGTAGGAAGTGTTAAGGCTCACTCTGTATTTTCTGTACTCAGGAAAGCTAGGGGTGTTTTATCCCACATCATCTCTGCCTTTGCTATATGCAGCTTCTCATCTCCAGTCCCTGCTCTGCAACAGGTAGTGATGAGGTGTTTCTCCGCCTGCAGGCCATTCAGGATACATTTTCTCTGGCAGAAGGAGGCAACAAAAGCAGTTCCTGGCTGCTCTCTTCTGCTCCCCATTCACAACTTGCTGCCCTGGCAGTGGGGTGGGCCCAGGGAGCCATGCTGTAACTAAAATAACAATAACAATCCAGGTTAAAAAAAATACCAACACATCTTTTACAGGAGAAGGTCATTTTTGTTTTCAGTCTAAAACACTCATAGTCACCACATGCATATTTGCCTCTTCAGGTAAGGGCTGGCAAACAGGATGTAGAAATGAACAGCTGCACATAGAGGAGAGCAGGAAAACTGTGACTTCGCTGCCAAAGGAATTGTATCATGCATCAGCTTGGCTACTGAAATTAGACAGAGCAAGTCCTCACCAATGTGCTCGCCAGGTCTGACTCAAGCCCAAACAAAGGCGGCAGCCCTGGCTCTCCCTGGTCTAGGCTCTATTTTCATATCCCTGAAAAATAAATAACATAACACATACTTCCTACAGAAGGTAGCCAGGGACTTTTCCACACTGCATTGCACATTCTCATATAATCTTCACGTCCAAGGAAAATTATTCCTCTTTTTTCAATATGTGAAATATAGCTAGCATATCCATAGATGGGGGCAACAATTAGGAAGTGCATTCCTATTTGTGAATTACCCTGAGATCCTGTCACACTGTCTGTTATATATAAAGTAGAAGTTTGGAAATTGAATTTAAAGCTCTGAGTTTATTCATTGGCATAATTCCCCTCCTGCTTGGCAGGACCAGGATTTCACCCAAAGTATTGCTAATACCCAATTAATCAGCTGACACAAAGTCAACAAATGCAGAACTTTCCAAGCACAGGAAAGCAAAATGCCACAAGAATAAAAATTTATAGTGGTCAAGCTCTCTGTGGAGCAGACCAGGAGGGTCACTCCATTCCCCATTGCAATTAGGATCATGTCACTGTTCCCTGTCAAAGCAATGGACCTTGCCATGCCTTTTTCATTTCACAGAGCTGTTCCTGGGGATGCAGGAGCTGCTAACAGGCTTTGCTCCAGGTGTTCTCTCCTATTAAGCCGGTCTTAATCTCTGCTCTCTGTCTTGAGTTAAACAGGCAGCTGCAAACTAGAAGAAAGGAAGTGGTTACTCCAATGCCTATGGGAAAGGCATTGATGTTGCAAGAGAGCTTATCAACAACTTCTATATGTACAAAATTCATGGAACAGCTCCCTCCCCAGGGGCCGGCAAAAGCGAGTTCCCACTTCTGCTGCTTCTGAGACTGACTCTGTGCAGAGACTTCTGCTGATGCAGTAATGTCAGTCTGCAGTATGGTAGCTTTTAGGAAACTTGCATATCGAGGAAAGCCTCAGTGGAAGTACAGCTTGCAACAGCAAAGACAGACATTTGTTTTACAAATGGCGTAGACTGCTTTCTTATTTCAATTCCACCTTTCAGGACAACTATAAAATCAGGGGTGGGTATATGTTTCTGCACTACCTCCTGCGAATGGGGACATTTGCAACGTGGCTGCTGCCCTGACAGTGCTAACAGCTGTGTCTGCCACCAGTTTATACACTATTACAAGCTCATAAGCAATTCAGGATTGTGAGTAGTAGAAAAAGAGAGAAGAAAAAAGTGAGCTGCCTTCTCTCAGGTTTGGAATAATTGTTGCTGCTTTTACAATTTTTTTCCATCACAGTTCAATTTTCTGGGGGTCCTGAAAAATTCCCGCTGAATAGTGAAATATGCAACACTACATTTTCCCTGGAGCACTGATGGAGATAGCCTTTCTGTTTTCAGATGAGAAGCTTGACCATCTCTGCCCCTCATGGTGAGAGGACTCAGGAGCTGCAGGTTCAGCTGCTCAGTCCAGTTAGCAGCTCTTTGTGTGCTCCTGGCATGGGGGCTACTCACTCTGCCTGCGAGGCTCTCACATTAGTGAGAAACATTCCTGCCTTCTACTCATAGAAGAGTTTAGAGGGGGACATCTGCATCCCCAAACAGACAGGTGAGAAATCTTTCAGGGATGGGGAGAGATTTGCTCCCTAGTAGCAGAGCAGGGAATGTTTTTACTTCCCACTGCCTTTAGCAGCAGGGTCTTGGATGCCCAGTGGTTTTAACTGCAAGAAATATTGGTACACAAAGACTTCATGGTCTCCAAGGGGATGGATGGGCAGTCAAGTGCAGTTCAGAGGAAATGAATTTTGGGCTCAGACCTCCAGAGTCAAGTAGTGGGAGATTGTGTACTTAAGCTATTGTGTGGCTCTGGCTTTTCTGTGCATTTGCACATAAAAACATGCCAGAGTCAACAATATAGGTTCTAGGAGCATTAGAGATGTGCCTGTGGATTCTCTGACCTCAGCAGAGTCATAAGGGTTTGACCAAAGCCAGTGGGAATTGTGCAGCCAAGTCCTATGGCATCAGGTCAGATCACAGGATACCCAGCACTTGCCTGATAGTATTCCAAAGTTATCCCAGAGACATAACTGATCAACCACATTTTTGGCACACAAGTCCAAAGATGCAGGACTTTGTCAATGTAAAGGAATATGTCTGCAGATGAATTTGGGCAGGGTGCTGTTAGACAACCTCATCGGCCTCTCATTTGCTGGTAAGTGACACTGACCTGGTAAAATGTCTTTCTGGAGTGGTAAAGGGGAGGTGAAAAGGGCACAAGTGATTGCTGACTCAGCAGGGAAGGTGGCATGTTTTTTCTGGTGCAAGGCTGGCCCCTGTGACTGCCACAGTATGGGGGAAAGGATGAGGGGGCCATTTCAGCTGGCAGCCAGCCACCCCTTTACCCACCCCACCACATCCTGCAGGGGAGGTGGGCACAGCTGGAGGGGTAGCAGGCCCATGGCCAATTTGCTATTACAAAGTGGTTTAACCACTTTCTTGTGCCTGTGCCTTCCTCTCCTCTCTGTTTGGCTTATGGCAAGGTATTCATTGTCAGTGAAGAAACACAAACCCATGTTTGAAGGATGCGCATTTGCACTAGCAACCAGCCCACTGCAACTATACCAGCTCCTGCTTATCCAAAAATTGATACATTAACTGCAGTTTAGTAGGGTCACCTGTATTACACATCGAGTCTGTCAGGATTGGGTGCACGCAGAGATAAAAACTGAATGATGAGACTGTCAGGTTCAACAGATACTGTGTGACAGCTTTCCTACAACAAATTATACGGGGAAGGAATATGGAAACCTTTTTGCATTAATGTGGCTTCTGTCTCCTCTTTCTAAGGGACCCCATATGAAATATATTTATTGGAAAAAAGGTATTATGTTTTTTAGTTCCAGAGTCCTCTAGTAGGAAGAAAAGTCATACCATGTTTGTTTAATACAGAAGCATTTTCTCAAGGGTGAAATTCTGCCATTCTAGAAGTCAACATGGATTTCCAAAAGGAAAACTCCTACCGATTTCAGTAGGGCCAAGTTTTCACTCTATGAGTTGTTTAATTTATCCCACGATACACAAATATTTAAAATACTTAAAAACATCACAGAATTGTATTCTTTGAAATTTAATTAGAACCTGCTAAAATAGACAGTTCAGTGAAATACCTAATCCACCAAAATAATCCAAAACCATGTGCTTTTCAAATCATCCAAAAAGGGTCAGCTCTGCATATAGTTTCCAACATATCTGGAGAGTAAAATGTCTCTTAATTTATGTTCTTTGGCTTGTATCCAGCAGCTCAAGTCTTCAATATTGTGTTGATGCCATCCTCAAGACATCCAGTGCTTTGTTCTCCACATGGATAGCTGTGGTCTGAAGTTACAGGTCCATGTGGTTTTGACTACACACAACTGTGCCAAGGCACAGAAAATTATTCCTTAGCTCTACCAACAGTTTCAGTGAGGCAAACTGTACTTTGCATCCGAATACAAAATTCTATGTCCATTACTATAAATAATCCTTGAATCTGCTTTAGCTCTGCTTTGGGAAACACATTTATGTTGATTTTATCTATTAAAGGCCTTAGACCTTGTCTAAGCATGCAGAATTGGCTAGTCTAAAATAGCAGTTCTGCTTGGGCACTTCCATTAATTTAACAATAGCAGGACAATTCCTTTATTCCCTCATAGGATAAGAGTAACTTATAGGATACAACTGCTTACCTTGTAGGATAAAGACAACTTTGTTAAAAAGAATCAATATTCCACCTGAAAAGTTGGAGTTAATTACTTTTACATTGGTAGAGAGGGTTTCCCTGAGGAGCTGGGGTTGTTTTCTTGACTGTACCTGAAGACATGAACCCGGAGGGGCTCATCAGGGCAATCCTGTACCTTTTCCTTGGACCCACTTCTTCATGCTCTTCCCTGTGTCATTTCCAGTTATAAAGCTCAGCCTGTTAATGCAACATTTTTTGTGGGGGCTTTTTATTGGACCCATCCCAGCCCATTCTCCAAGTGTAGTTGCTGAGGATGTGAGCTCACTAGCTGCTGTGTGTGAAAGTTTAGGTGCCTCATTGCTGAGCCCAGCCCAGTGCCATTTCACATGCAGCTGATGCTGGTTTTATATCAGATTACTCTCTTTTAATATCCTGAAGCTCTGCCCCCAGTGCCTTTCAGGAACCTGTTCCTCAGTATTCCCTCTGAGCATCTGCAAAGCTGTCCTCTTGCAGAAAGCCTAATAATATGTGAGACAGAAAAGAAAATCAAGTCCAGAGAAGATTTTCTTCTTCAACACTAAGAGAAGATCCCCCTTCCCTGTAGCCAAAGAATTGAGTAAAAATGAGGATTTTTTTCTTTTCTGATAGATTGAGAGATCAAAAGAATAACTAATTGACCAAGCCTGAGTGGATCTAATTGACTTCAGCCCTAGCTTAACTCACTGTTCTGCACCTGTTTTGAAGAGCTGATTCACAGCTTGATCCAAAACTCTCTATTGACTTTAGTTTTTATTAGGAATCACAATTTCAACTGAAAAGGAGCATTTCTTGCGGATTTTGGTGAATTTCATTGCAGTGCCTTGGCCCTTTGATAGTGTTTTAAAGAATTTCTTAAACTTCCCATTGAAACATTATAAACCATTACTGAGTACATCTGAGTGCTAGAAAGACACAGAAGAATATACTGTATGCCATATGTAGAACACAGGTATTGCACAGAATAAGGTTACTTTGAAGTAAATAAATGTCTGAAATTCCCATTTTACTTTTTTCTTTTTTTTTTTTTACTCATTGTGGAAAAAACAGCTGTATTTGATTCTCTGCCTCAGAAGTGTTCAGTTTTCAGTAGTCAAATAATTTTATCAACCTTTTGTAGTTTAATATTTCTAGACTTGTAGCTGAAAATGAGAAACTATTTTGGTATTATGATGATTTCATAGGATGTACTGATGGCCTGAGAGCTTTCATCAACCATTTCTTCTCTTAACCTTATTCCACATGATGTATCCCAGTCTTATTTAGCCTGTGGATTCTCAGTACATGGAGAGACTTTTGAGTCCAACCTCACAAGAAGTATGTGACTGATTTTGGGGAAACTTTCAGATTTGTTTGTCTTGCCATATTCTGCTTGAACCTGCTGTTCTCTCCTCCAGGTTCAGGGTGCAACAGGAAGTCTGCAGCATCCCTTAGGTGGGCAGTGTGCCTCAGGCAAGGAGTCCTCCCCTCCTCCTCTAGAATACCACAGTCCCACAAGGTCTCAAGGGTCCCCTTTCCTGCTGATTGAAGGGTAAGAGAGTCTTAATATTCCAGGACAACAGCCTCGTCTGAGGCAGATGCTCTTTATATCACTAAAAATCTTTGTAAATTACACACCTGCAATTGTGTCAAGTCTCTGCATATATGGGGTTTTTTCTTTTTCTTTTTCTTTTTCTTTTTTTTTCTTTTTCTTTCTCTTTTTCTTTTCTTCTTATTTTTCTTTCTCCTTTTCCATCTTCTCTGTTTTTCCAATCACTGCAGTATTTTAACACTTCTGTGTACTCACAGAAAACCAAGTCATGGTCTGGTCTTCAAGATTCTGTGAGAACTGACAAATTTGGTCAAGGGTGAGATTTTGCAAATGCTGTTAAAAACACAGCTTTTCATGTGGCAACATGTTCTTTTGTACTGGAACACATCCTAAATTTTCACACATGTGCAGGAAGTGAAATCACACCTTTTTTATGGCAGAAACAGCTTAGCACAGTGAAATGACAGCTTTTGCCTATAAAAAATGCCTTTTGTTTTTGTGGAAACCAGTGAATTACTTGAGGCAAAACCACAAAGTGTTTCATCAGCAGCACAATGGATTTTAATGCAGCTCTTCCTTGAAAAGAGCTTGAGGAAGGTGGAGATCAGGAGACACCACCACCAGGTATATCAGCCTCACAGCCCAAATACGCTGTGCAAGGTTTGAGTGCTTTTTCAAAAGACTTTTACTTTAATGGTGTCTTCTAAGTCTTCCTTTTCCCTCCTTCCTCATCTTCAAAGTCTATTATTTCCTCTCCTTTGATCCCAAAATTTCATCCCATGGTATTTTTAACTCTCCCTGCCCCCACCAGACTGACTCCCATCCCCTCTCCCCTCCACATGTGGCTGCCCAGCCGCTCCGTCTGCCTCCCACTACCAGCCAGGGAAGCCACAGGCCATGCAGACTGTAGGCATGGCTGGAGCTCCCTGATGTGCTTTAGTGGTACCTGCACGTCCCGAGTTAAACACGCCCTGATGTGTGTCCTGTCCAACAGGACATTTGATAACCCATCATAATTTTATTGCCTTCAGTGGGAACAAGAGCTCCAGCAACTGGAGAAGCAAGGAAATTACTTTGTGTTGGGGAAATGATTCTGTAGAGCTCATAGCTGGATATTCAACTAAGAGGGAAATGTATTTTAATTTTGCTACTTCATGGGACAGGAGTTGCAGTGAGGCAAGGTGGGTTGCGATGAATGCTGTGTTCTCTCCCAAGCTCCACCATTCTCAAACGTGTTTTCCTTTCCCTCTCCTCTTTAACATCTGCGTGTGCTTCTTTTCCCTTAGGCCACAGAGAAACCTGTAGGTTTGGAGGAAGCTTACCGTTGTCACTTATGGGGGAGCTCTCAAAGTGGACTGTTAGAAGCCCTCCAGATGCTTTCAGAAGGAGTCACGAAGAGTCACTGCATGACCTCAGTAGGATGCAGAGTAATTCCAGTTTCTGTGCTGACATTGAGAGCCTAAACTGTGGCACAAGAGCACCGAGAGGAGAAGCCTAATTTGCAGTAGTTGAAATACAAAAGTCAATCAGTAAGTAGTCAACAAAATGTGTGCATGCTCTGTCCTGCCTTTGCAAGTACATCCATGTGTATGGGAAAGGGTACAAGTGAAATAAGCATTTGTGCAAGTTTCTGGGCAGGTTGAATGCGCTGGAGCTGAACTGCCTTTTTGTTGAAGGAGAGGTTTTAAACCTGCCTGTAAGTCCAATAACCAGCTTTCTAACCACACACATCCCACACCTACATTTTTGTGTTCTGCAGCTTTCATGTTGGTCAAATAAAAAGCATCAGCACCACATCTACTTGTTTGCATTGAGGACCAATATGTTTTCTTTGCACTTTAAATACTGTTTAGAGCTCTCTTTATGAGCTTCAATTAGGAGTTTGCTATGGAGGGCTTATTAGAGCAGTTTTATTGGTACTTTGACACATTTTCTTTGTTAAAAGCTAGTTTAGAAGCTAGTTTAAGAAGCTTGTAAAATGGAGCCACAGTGAAGTGTCTGTTCCACTGACAAACACTTATCAACAGGCCTCCCAAAGGCTTCCTCACAACACCTGGTCCACCCCTGTGTGAGCAACTGCAGTGAACCCCAACATGTGCCAAGCACAGGAAAGGGAGTTGCATGGGGACCTCAGAGAATAAATATTAATTGTGGGGAAAAAACAACCCTCGAGCTGGAATTTTTGCATTTGATATAAACTTAGGATGTATGAGACATCCAGCCAATGTGGTAAACAGAGCAACCAGATCAAAAAACCACAAAGAAATTATCCAAACTGGTTTCACCAGCAGAAGCAGAGGCCAGGACTGGGAGTGAGCACGCTTTCCTGCTACTCAGGTATTCCATCTGGAGCTTAGGTGGGAGAAAGCCACAGGACTGTGCCACCTTCTTTTCCAGCTGTCACCTGGGGAAAGTCTCCTCCCTTTTGTCTCTGGATACTCCACACCAGGGCAGACATAGCTGAGAAGATCCCTTCCCTGGATGAAGTGCAATGGAGAGCAGCCAAAGGGCCATGTCCATCCTCAGGTCATACGTATGTCTGCTTGCCTCTGGAGCAGAAACCACGTGCTAGTCTCCATTTTCTTTTCCAGCATACTTCTTGTTTTAAAGTCACCTATGCCTGAATTGTAGCTACTGAGGAGTGTCCTCTGGGAACAGGGAAAGATGCTGCAGCAGAGGAAGGGATGTGAAGGCCTGTCTGAGAGCACTGTCCACCTTGAAAGGCACCTACAGCCCCTCTCAGGTGGCAGGACAGTTGAAACTAATTCATGCTTTGGATTCCCCCTCACATGCTGTAGCTCTGTTTGGATGTGGACACCCCATCCCCACTGGCTCCCTGCAGCTCCTGGCTCTCCCAGGCAGGGTCCCCCCTGCAGCTGGACTCCAGGCTGAGCAGCTGCCCTGTCAAATATCCCTGGCTGCCACGTCGGCACGACGGCCATCCTCCAGCCCCAAAGGCACTGTCAATCCCCCAAATCCATCTTTCTGCAAATGCCTGCAAAGCCCCTGCCCACGAGGGTCTCACCTCAGAACCCCAACCATGACTGCTGAAGCGAGCTTAGGAGTAGGTGGAAAGCATCTCCCGCAGATCCCTCGGGGAGTGCTACGGAGTATCTAAACAAGTCTGTTTCATTAGCTACATTTCTGTTTTCCTAGGAAAAGTATGCAAGTAAATATTTTCTCCAGACTTTTTTCTTTTCTCTCCTCTTTTTCTTGGCTCCTTTTTTCTCTCTAAGCCTACAAGTACATCACTCATGATGACTTAAATAGTGAAAACTGTCTACAGTTTATCTAAGGATCAAACAGCTGTTGTCTTCACAGGCCTTTTTTATTAATATGAATTAATGTTTTCCAACTTATTTCCTACATTTCTGCTGGGAAGAATAACCCTTCCCAGAAGCATTCTTTGGCAGATAGCAAAATAATTTGAGTAGCAGATATATGATCTCATTTTTTTCTGGACAGATTACAAATTGGAGACTGGCTGAAAGCGGATGAACACAATAAGTATTTTAATCTTGCAGTGATTTCATATGCCTAAATGCTTCAGCTGCCTACACTTTCCAAGCTATGAGCTGCATCCTTAAGCACTTATACTGTCTCTAATTACAGAGGATACCGTGGTCTGTATCTATCGAAATGGAAGAGGGAGGAGGTTGTTTCCAGTCGTATGTCACTGCAGAGGTCTCTGGGTATTAACCACTTGCCTGACCAGCATTTCTCAGATTAAGTACTTTGGAAATGTCAATGTCCACGTCCTACTCCAGTCCAACAGTCACAGTAATAGGTTGCTTTTGGCAGATGGGCTGGTTCTTCTCTGCAGCTGGATTCTGCAAAGTGGGTCTGGAGGTAAAGACCTAACGGTTCTGCCCTAGAAATGTTCTAGTATTATCTTCAGACACAGTCTTTACCACTTTAAACGGTTTAAAAAAGCTGTATGGAGAGTCAGTCCTTCTAAAAGTTACAGTTGGGCCTGAGAACTTTCCTGGGTTTATTCATATGAGCTTTATAATCTACACACGTGTCACAGAGGCTTTTGCCACTTGAGGTGTATGTTTTTGGAACATACATAGTTACAGTAGTGACATGTGAACCAGCACACCCCCACATCTCACTATTTCTGAAACGAGTAATTGTGCACATCTCTTCCACTGAGAACTTTGCACCCAAGGGAGTTATGGTCATCAGACACAGCAGATGCAAGAGAAACAGTAGACTCTCAATTACAATTATTTCTCCTTTTGGAGAAGGTTTAAAATTAATTTTCAGTTGCATTTTACTCAGTGTAAATATCTTGTTGGCTATAAGCAGTCTTTCCATGTAAGTTCTGTGCTCCTTAATAGTCCTTGTTTTTTCAGTGCTTCCCTCCAGTCAACTCAATAATGATAAATAACTAGGAACACAGTCTCCCCTGCATCTCAAATTATATTTCAATATAATGCTAGGAAATCCTGGAGCAGGTAGTTCCTTTTTCTACAGTGATGTTTGATAAGCAGTGTATACGAACCAATAAGTTGATGGGAAAGCCCTCAGTGATCTCTTGGAGCCTTCCACTGGATCTCCGCTCTACCAAACCATGCAGAAAGGCTGGCAAACTATCGGGAAATTTGCTCTTTTCCGTCTGAAAAATGACCGAATGGAGAATTGTGTTCAGGTATAACAGATACGGGTGCAACTGGGAGGCCCTGGCACTTGTGGCAGGTCTGTTACCGAGCCCAGGCTCGACGAGGTGTCATGACCAGCACTACGCCACCGTAATTTAAACTGGAGTGATTTATTTAATACCAATTTTGCACCTTGGTTCCTTTTTCTTTCTTTTCATTTCATATAATTCACTCTGGTTTCCTACTTGCCTTCTTGATTATTTTCTTCCTTCAAGAGGGCCTTTCTGTATGTAGGTGATAGGGGCAGCTGAAGGAAATAATACAGGATTTTATGTCGTAAGAGACCCATCGTATTAGAGTGACCTTCACAAAACCGATTTCTTGGCGCCTCAATCTCCTTCAGGCCTTGCACATAACTGCAAACCAGTGGGCAGGTTTTCATCAGTATCTTTAATCAGGTTTCAAGACACTATAAAAACACAACAAAAATCATAAAAATTCCTTTTGTCTCAAACACATACCTTAGCAGTAAGGGATGTATCCCTAAATATTTCCTCAGGAAAAATTAATGAAGCAAATTAAAAGAAAAATTCTTTCAAGCTGTTCCAAATAAACTCATTTCACAGCCTTTTATCATACTTCCTTGCCGTTTGGGAAATTTATTTAAGTTATTAAAAAATTCCCTAAAATTCTCAGCTGAAAAGTTGGCTTCTGTTTTTTCTACAAAGCTAACTCACCTGATTTGTCAGAACAGCTCGAAAATGAAGTGCTAACTGGTGGGTTTTATTGAAAGGAAACCAAGTGGAACAACATATGTATTTTCTTAGGAAACTAAAAAGCTCACAGTCCTGTGGTGTTCCTTGGGGTAAATTCTTTGTTATGAATTACAACCTGCTTACTGATGAGTTGTTAATAAAAAGTAGACCTGCTGGGCCATTATTTTTTTCCACACAGTATACCCAGTTTAGCTTTTTTTTTTTAACGTTTTCATTAATACACTGAGTGTGAATAAATCTGTTTCCAATTTGTAATTGTTTTCCCTTCATCTGGACATTAATTTATTGCCAAATCTAACACTCTTCTATTTTTAATATCCCTCCAAACTGAAGAGCTGTTTTAAAAAGAAAAATAAAGATACTGGAGGAATGCAGGATAGTGGGAAGGATCTCTATTTCTTTCCTCTTTCTTTTTTCTTCTCTCTCCTCTCTTCTCTCTTTTCTCTCTTCTCTCTCCTCTCTTCTCTCTTTTCTCTCTTCTCTCTTCTCTTTTCTCTCTTCTCTCTCCTCTCTTCTCTCTTTTCTCTCTTCTCTCTTCTCTTTTCTCTCTTCTCTCTTCCTTTTTATCTCTCTTTCATCTTTCACTCCTTCACCCTCTCATTATCTTCTTCCTTCTTCCTCTCTTTCTCTCCATATCCCAGGATCTGGCACCAGGAGAATGGGGCACTGTGGTTCTCCCGGGGCCCCACTGTGTTTAGAAACAACAGCAGCCAGCTGAACTCATAAGCAGTAGACAAAATGGTTGAAAGAAACATTGGAATCAAAGTAGAAACAGATGGTAACCTGAGGTGGCAGTACAACTTCATCTAATGTGGGACGGCGTTTTATTTATTTGATTTGTTTGTTTATTTTCTGGCTAAGCCTCTCTTTGCATGTGGGAGCTCCCTTCCTCACTCATTACTGCACTGTAATCTGGGCTACAGCAGCAAATCTCATTTGTGGAAGAAAATGAAAGGATGAAGCAGAAGGCAGTCAAATGCCAGTGTACTTCAATGGATATTACTAACAAATGGCTCTCTTCCTATTTTGGTTCTACACATTTGAAAGTGTCCCCATGAACTGGGGGCATGAGTCCACCCCCTAATGATGGATGGTTAGTGGTTCCTGGGTTGTTTTCAGAAGCAGCAGCTACCGGGGTGGCAAACCTCTTGGCAGGCTTTAAGCCATGCTTGTGCACGTAAGGAGAGATGCCAGGAGAGGGATGGAGATGCATAAAATAAAAGCAGCTGAAGCAATCCTCCTTACATGCAGGGGATCCAGCCAACAGCTCAGGCGTGGTGGCTCCGAGGGATGCTGCACCCAGCCAGCAGCAGAGTCATTACCAGGAGCACCCAGGAAGCATAAGCCCTGTGCTGCTCCTGCAACCTGCAGTGTCCAGTTGCCTTGCCCAGGAGAGCTACGGCCAGAGAATGGGATGTTTGCAAGCAATTTCTCTGTGGCCTTCCATCTACCACTTTTTCAGATTCATAAAGGCATTTTCCTTAGACTTTCATCTCTCCCAAGAGCCCAGGCCATGCTTTTGAGGGGCAAAGAGCCACCAATGGCCCTCAGGCTCCCTCGCAGTCAGAAGGAATCACAGAATTACAGAATCGTTAGGTTTGGAAGAAACCTCTGGAGATCATCCAGTCTAATCCCCCACCCAGGCAGGGTCACAGGTTGTGCAGGAATGTGTCCAGGTACATTTTGAATGTCTCCAGAGAGGAGATTCACGATCCCTCTGGGCAGCCTGTTCCAGGGCTCTGCCACCTCAATGTAAAGAAATTCTTCCTCATGTTGAGGTGGAAATTCTTGTGTTCTAGATTATGGCTACTGCTCCTCACCCTCTCACTGGGCACCACTGAAAAGAGTCTGACACCATGCTCTTGGCACCCACTTTTGATTTATGTTTCAATGAGATCCCCTCTTAGTCTTCTCTTCTCTAGGCTAAAGAGGCCCAGCTCCCTCAGTCTCTCCTCATGAGAGAGATGTTCCAGACCCCTAATCATTTTTATGGCCTCCACTGGACTCTCTCCAGTAGCTCCTTGTCTTTCTCATACCGAGGAGCCCAGAACTGAACACAGCACTCCAGATGTGGCCTCACCAGGGCCGTGTAGAGGGGCAGGATCACCTCCCTCGACCTGCTGGCCACACTATACCCAATGCACCCTAGGACACCATTGGCCCTCTTGGCAGCAGGGACACTGCCAGCTCATGGTCAACTTACCATCTGCCAAAACTCCCAGGTCCTTCTCTCCTCTCAGCAGAGCTGCTCTCCAGCAGGTCATCCCCCAGCCTCTGCTGGTACTTAGGGTTATTCCTACACAGGTACAGTATCCTGGGAAGGGAGACCAGTCATGTTTTTCTCCTTTGAAAACCCCCAGGTTTCCAGGGAGGACAGACACTGAAAACAAAACCTTTCTGGGCACTTAGGCTGATATTAGTCAAGGCTAATTTTTAGGATGCACCAAGCAGACACTCTCTCAGCTCTTGGACTCATCCCTGCTGCAAAAGCCAGGGGGCTCTGGTGTTACTGACATTGTTGTGTTATGCATTAAATGCAGTCAGGACATGGATGAAAGTGCCAAAATAGATAACCATACGTGTGGTGTTTGTGTAGCAATTGCACCATACCAATGCCAGATGCAGTTCTGTGATGGACTGGATGTGCTTATCCTAAAACTCCTGGCAGGAGTTGCAGGTACTTTTAACTACTCAGATGTTCACATGGTAGCACAGGCTACAAGACATAAAATAAAGAGAAAGGAAAAAGAAATAAGTTTTCCCCTACTCCCACATGGCGCCAGTATTCAGTTCCCTGCTGTGGGGAGCAATGGGGACCCAGCACATTGCAGAGAGTAGTTGCAGAGTTTCTTTGTCTCCAACGATTTTGACAGCAACTTCTGTTGCCTCTGCTCCCCAAAGATGCTGGTTTTCTCACTGTGTGAACTGCACACTTTGGCAAGCCAGAGAAACTGATGCAGACACATTTTATATCGCAATTTTTTTTGTTGGTTTTTTGGTTTTTTGTCTTGCTTAACCACAGTTAATTCTTCCCTTTTGCCCTGGGTTATAGGACTTGTGTCCGGAAACAATAGGAGCCTAGCACCTTCCCATATGATCTCTTTCTTCGTTTTAGCTGCTTGTAAAAACCTATCTTGGTCCCTTGAGTCCTAAAGAGTAATAAGCCCATTGCCTCCACAATTGCCTACTCCATCTGGGACTCTCATTGGGATTCAGTCCACACATTCAGTTCAGGTGGGATCTTCAGAAAAATCAATAACCAACATGTCTGGCAGCACTTTACTGCATGGTATCTGTGTCCTGCTTCCTGGCTGGGACTCTCAAAATACTGATGTTCTGTTGAACTGGGTTTTTTTCCAAGGTTTCCAGCCACCTCTCTGTTGCTCTGTGATTTTTTTTTCCAGTTGACTGTAATCTATCTCTCATAATCTGTACAGAGATGGCCATTCTTTCTGCTTCGCTGTTTCCCTTCTAGCTGAGGCCCTGCAGTTTGCAGTGTTCAAATTACAGCCTTCAGCATTATCAAATGATGCTGCTACTTCGGAAAGCTGCGGGTGACTGCAACCTGACAGTGACACCCTCTGCTGCTGCCAGCATGCTCCTGCCACTGGACTCTGATCCCAGTGAGGGAGCATGGCTATGTGGGGCCTGTGCTCCAAGGTAACCCGGGCGGGGGGGGAGATGGGAGGCATTGTTTTTCTAGGGTCATGTTTATACTGAAGCAGTAAGACAGGGTGGTACTGTCACCCACAAACGCTAAGCCAGCTTTAAATTCCCTTGCTTGGGTAGGGGTAGCAGCCTGCCTGAGGCAGCACAGAGCTGTAAAACAGCACAAGCTGTAAAACTGCTGAAGGACCTGGACCTGCTCCATACTGAGCTTTTGGATACTGCTGCTAGCTCGGGGTTGAGGGCTGATAGTGTAGGGCTGTGCGGCTGCAGCTAATGCAAGGAGCTGCCGTGCAGCTGTTCCCCTAGGGAAAGGAACAGAGCTCCATGCTGGACTGAAATGGCCCTTTTCACCCCATTCACGTGAATTTAGCCATTCATGCTTGGGGAAATAGCACTGCTGTTTTCAGTGTGGGGAAGGTGAGGCACAAGGAGATTAATGCCTGATTTTCAGCTACACTGGTCATCTCTACCTCTTGCTAATGGATATATAATGAAGCCTGGTCAGCACTGCTGAAGAAATAAAGCCTCATCTGACTCATTTAAAGTCATAGAGGCAGTACCTGGAGAAGTACCGACCCTGTAAACGCTTAGACCCTTGCCAATGTGACAGCTGGGAGACCATTTTTCCGCTCTTCAGAAGCATCTTCTTTGAGCGAGCACTAACGAAGTTTTGCCAGTGTTGAAAATGGCCTGATTCTGTGTAATTATTCATTCTGCTGAGGCCAGCCCTGACTCAGTGCTTCTGAATGCTTTGGAACATGCAGCCTGCAGAAAGCTGTTGGTCTATGCAATGGAGAGTTAACATCTTTGCTTTTGCAGAGCTCCAGCTTTGTAAGCAAGGAAGGCTGTTGACCACTCTGGATTTCAGTTTCCCCTGCTATCACACTTGTTTCTCTTTAAGGAGTGGGAAGGGTGAGTACTGAGGTCCCCTGGAGAGATGGGGGCCCCTTATCTTCTATATTACTCTCTCTACAAACAATGATAAGCAATTGCACTTTTGCAACTCCACCGCCAAACACTGACATAATTTCAGCCCTGAACACACCACCAAACAGCAACAAGCACCACCACTTTTAACTTGTCCTTTTCCACTATTCAGAAGTCTAAAGGGCATTCTAGGCTGGCCACTGAAGGACTGAGCAGTTTTCCAGGCCTGTGGAGAAAGTGTATGAGTTGGCTTTGGAGCACCTGAATTCTGTCATCTAACAGCAGGGACAACTTCACAGGGCTGTTCTTCCATATAAAAGAGGATGCCTCTTTAATGCATCATCTACGAAAATTCTTTAAAGATGTCTTGAAATATTGAATGAGCTATAATTTTATGCATATTTACATTATATGTGCATACAAAAGAAAAGGAATAATTAAAAAAATAGCTTTAGGTTGATTGCTTCCCAAATTATTGGAAGCTGGCCATAATGCTTTTTACTAAACACACAGTGCCCTATATGTAGGCATTTCTTCTTTGGAAATTACTCTGCCATAATTTAGAATAAAACAACATGTTAGAATAAAAAAGATATGTTTAGAAAAAAAATGAAATTGATCTTAAGGGTCTAGCCCAACTCCTTGGCAGGTTGAAACTGTTAAGAGTATCATCCATAAATATTAGCCCCTTATGCATTTAAATTCATGAAATAGCTTTTGTGTGTTGATAACTTCATATTCAGGAAATTTTCTTCCATCTAATAACCAATTAAAACATTCATAGCTGATTTCTTCTGGTACTCCATCCCATGCTTCTGGGGAAGAATTAGGCACATTGTCTCTTTTAACTTTTTTTGGATAATTAGACTCTCTTTTCGGTTCTTTTTGTAATCAATGCTTAGCACAAGGTCCATGGTGAAGAAGTACCATTGCTCTATAGCACTGCAGAGAACTCCAGTTTAGCAGATTTAGAACAGAAAAGATTTGTCCTGAGGACCGCTGCCAAAAAAAATCTATGAGTAAAAGGCAAAGCACAGTATGACTATTCCATTTCCTATTAAGATAAAAAGAAAATCTTCAAATGACCTGAATATCAAAATGCAACTTTTCTGGATATATTACAGGGGAAAAAAATCAGCAAGAATACAATATAAAAGTTTGAATTGCATTTTTCACCTCATCTATCCTGTGATTAATGTTAAAGGAAAAATACATGAAGAATAAAGGAAAAAAAGAAACTTTTATTACTTTATTACTTTATGCCTTAGTCAAATTCAAAATATATCTCCACCATTGAAAATCCAAGGCACTTTGTGTTTAGCAAATAAGTCACTAGGGAGAAGCTCTGCTTGAAGAGGTGTGTTATTCTACAGATTTTTATGTGTATTTCATGTTAGCATTTACTAAAATATCATCAGAACCCAAAATCACCAGCACAGTTTCCTGTCATACCATTCTCCTGTGTCCTGGTCCATGCCACTTAGCCCATTTTACATTAATCAGCCTTCCCAAGCTCTGATTCATAAAACCGTTATGAACTGCAGGCATTTGCAACATGTGACATTTAGCAGGAACAAATTATCTCGGATGAAGGAATTTGAGGCATTTTTTTTCAAATAAATATCTATATATTTTCCTTATGGAACTGCTGGGCTTAATGAATCTGATCTTATTTCATCTCAGGACCAAAGATGTTTCAGGCTGGTTAATGGAGAAACTTGGCTCAGGCCACAGTCTCCGTATAAGAATATGATGATTATTAAACCATAGAAACTGAGTGGAAATACCGCTTTAGGTCCCACAAATTCTGCAGAGCAGATGGACAAGAACACAAATGAATAACTTTCCCTTTACTGTTTCTGAAAATTAGAGTCTCACACCTGCCTTTGTGGTAGTTTTCTTGTATGGGTAAGAGAAAATAAATCAGAGAAACATTTCCAAAGGCAATTGTAGCACCAGGGAACTGAAGTGTCAGTGGAAGTTAAAGGGAGTAAGCAAGCAAGTTTGGACCTCCGAGCTGCAATGTCTGTGTCCCAGGCCTCCACCCCTGAGGAGGTTATAAATCTCACAAACTTTGAAGCTATTTTTCCTTTTTAATAGAGCAAGCAGCTTTTAGAAGGAGTTAACTGACCAGCAGAAATGTCTGGAAATTCAGGATTTCCATTTTGTGTGACAATGCGGCATGTTAAAAAAGATTTCACTCCCATTGAAAGGAAAAATCTCTCATGAAACTTCTGGCAACTTTTTCTTTTCAGGAATGTCAAGATCATTTCTTCTGACTTCTAAAAAATGAAACAGAGCAGCCAGCTACACCAACACAACTTCCTCCATACAGGTTGTCATGGAGCCTAAGCGATCCGAATGATTTGGATTCCAGGGGGAATTACCTCCTTCTCGAACTAAAAGGAATTGAAACAGACCTGAGATAGTTGTCCTTGTCAAAGATATTTACATGTATTTACACCGTTAATCAGGTCTGTTAGACAACAAAACCCAAATCTATTTTTCAACTTGCAGGTCTCCAGACAACATCTCCACTCCGATTGACAGATTGTCTCTGCTTGCTCCTACATTGCTTAAATTTTTCTATAGGTATGAAAAACTCTCGGCTAAAAGTGCTTATCAGGGTGACCACAGAACTGCATCAAAACATAAAAAAGAGCCAGCCAGACTGCAATAGTCACCTCCCTGATACCTGCTCCAAAAGCTTTATATAGTTTATGGGTGGTTTTTGACCTCACAAGACCTCTCTCCACAATCATTGCTCTGTGGCCCCACACACACCAAACCCACGTGCGCTGTTTGAGCCAGAGCCTGGCCCATGATGAAAGGAGCCATGTTCTTCTGCCTTGAGGACAAAGACCTTCTTCTAGTGGTCATGGAGCCCACTATTGCCTCTGTCTTCTTTGCAGCAACAAGATGTTGCTGACCTGTGCTCAGTTACAATCTGCCAGAAGCACAGGATCTTTCCCAGAGAACCCATCCATCCTTTACCTGTCCAGGTGGTTATTCCTGGCTAGGTGCAACATGCAGGCAGGAATCCAAAGTGAACAACATCCTATCTCTTTGTCAGATCATTTCTCCAACTTGCTCTTTCTGTCCTGCAGCTTTTTCCACACTGAAATCTTCAATATTCAACATCCAGATCATCAAAGAATATGCAAACCTTGCTACGCTCAGGACAGGCTCTTAAAGAATACCATTTTCACAGTAAGTAAATTGTTAACTGTTATCTGAGGGCACTGTTCCACACTTTTTTACATTTACTCAAGAATGATTTCATCTGGACCATGTCTCTCTGTCTTTCAGTTATGTGGCAGTGTCAAAAATCTTGCGAAATGACAGTATACCGACATTTACTAGTTCTCTTCTATCTGTCCATGAGGTCTGTTACATTGTCAGAGAGGGAAATAATTCAAATTGATTCAGTGTATTCTGGAGAAATCCATGTTGCTGTTATTTGCATTGTTAACTTCTAGGTTCTTATGGATTATTTTTATTTGTTCTGCTCCTGTTCTGAGTATTCAAGCCAGTGTGAGGCAGCTATGATTCCAGCTTTGCTCTTTTAGAGACAGGAATGTTTCTTCTCCCTCCTCTTGATCCTCACCAGAACTCTACAAGTTTTTTCAGCATATTTGCGACTAGTAACACTCTGAGAGCACTTTAGCCAGATACTTTAGAGTAGAGGTGTGGCTGATCTGAAAGGCTCTAATTTATGTAAGCACTCCCTTGCTTTTCCGTCCCATACTCTAGCAGGAGATCTTGCTTTCTGTCTGCTGTACTGTAGTTAAGCCACCCAATTTAGTAATTATTTTCAATGAGGGCTGAAGCAAAAGAGCTTTTGGCCTTCAGATCACCCTTCTGTAGCTTTCCTTCAGTACTTTCTTGATTTTCCTCTTACAGAGTGACTTCTCATACTCATTTTATGCCTTGGCCTTCCTGATGCTGTCTTTTATTGTCACACTACTCGTTTTTGGCTTTAGCAGTCTAGCTTGGTTTTCACTGCTTGTGTGTATCCCAGTGTTTGAAGTAAAGAAAGAGTTTGTGGTGTAATCAATTTGGTTTATTACCACTGCTTCTTCTTCACCTGCTTCGGAATAGTTTATGCATCTACCTGCAATATTTGTTTCCCATTAAAAAAAAAAAAGGAATCAGTTTTCCTTAACTCCTTTTTTACATAAGATGTCTTTACATAAGAACTTACTTGCCTGTTCTCTGAATATATTGAGATCTGTGTCCTTGAAATTCCCTTTCTGGTCCTTCATGAACATCTGCATCCTTTTCTTCTAATATGCCAATCACGAGTTATCATAGAATTTTAGAATGTTTTGGGTTGGAAGGGACCTTAAAGATCATCTCATTCCAATCCCCCTGCCATGGGCTGGGACACCTCCTACTAAACCAGGTTGCTCAAAGCCCCATCCAACCTGGCCTCGAACACTTCCAAGGATGGGGCATCCACAAGCTTCCTGGTCACCTTGTTCCTGTGCCTCATCTCCCTCTCAGTAAACGATTTTTTCCTAATATGTGATCCAAATCCACCCTCTTTCAGTTATCCCACCATAAGAATATTTTATGCCTATTAATTTTTGATCATGATATAAATACTTCCATTGCCCCATATTAATCTCAATATTGACAGCCCCAGCACACACACACTCTTTCACCCCTCCTGTGATCCTTTTATGGATAAATCTGCAATTACCTTTGTCTAGAAACAGATACTAGAAATTACTTCAATAATAATAAAAATTAAGGAATAAGGTCAGATATGTTTTGTTCAGCTTCAGATGAAGAAAAAACGTTGCAGAAACAGGACAGTGACACCCCCCCTCCATGTGAACGTGGTTCGCCTTCCTGGGATAGAGTTTGTGCTGGAAGCACGTGATATCCTGGCAGTAACACAGCAAATGTCCAAGAGGGAAATGACACGTTAAAACGAAAAGACAAACACATTTTTCACCCTGACAGACAGCTGGCTTACATCTGTATTTTCACAGGCATCAGCAGTGTTGATTGTTATTGTTAAATGCTCAGATACTGCACTGGAGTGTCAGAGGGCCTGAATTCTCTGCAGTGTTATTGCCCACGTCTCAGACATCCTGAAGTGATTAATGGGCTTTGGGGTCTTCCCTCCAGGACGCCTTAACGTCAAAAAACACTGGCTGGAAAGCAGGACGCTGTTGGGGTGTTTCATGTCAGCACCGCATCGACGGCAGAGATCGCTCCCGCTTGCCAGCAGGGCGGCTCGGGACGGAACGGGACGGAACGGGACGTAATAACGGGGTGGGCGCGCACCTGCGGCTCCGCCGCCCACGCCGGGCAGGGGGCAGGGGTCGCCCGCGGGCGGGCAGGGGACCCGAGAGCGGGAGCGGGAACGGGAACGGGAGCGGGAGCCGGAACCGGAGCGGGAGCGCGGCCCCGCCGCCCGAGCCTCGGTGCCCAGGAGGTGGCAGCACAAGGGGCGGCGCTGGGGTGGCTGCGCCGGGACGGAGCGGGGTGGGGTGGGTGTGCGGAGCCGGGTGGGGTGGGTGAGAGGAGCGGAGGTGTGTGCGGAGCGGCGTGGGTGTGCGGAGGTCCCGCACTGCCCCGGGGCTGCGGTGACGCCGCGTTTGGAGCGGGCCATATCCAGCGACAGCTGTCAGGGAAAAATCCCACCGCGGGCGCTCGTGCAAGAGCAGCGACGAGAATGCAAGTCTTTGGAAGGCCCTTGGACATGCTGGAGCAAAATGAAGGCACCAGTACGTATTTACAAAGTGTAGAAGTCCTGGCTCCGTTTGTTGCTCGTCTGTTTCCACAGCGTTGGGGTGAGTGTCCAGAACCTTCCCCAGCGCTGCCTTTCTGTCAGCATAGGAGAATGCCGCAAATTTTCTCGCCAGCCCTGTGATTGTCCCTGGCAGCTGGGACAGCGTGCTCTCAGGCACAGCCACCCGCAGCAAGTAAAGCCCTGTACCGCCCGTGCTGGACTGGGCGCACACACAGTGGGACATCGAAGTGCTCAGGAAACATCCCTGTGAGATAAACTGAACACTCATGAGGAATGTGTGCCACTGTTTGGGAGCCCCTGCCATCAGCCCCTGCCACCAGAGCCATTCAGGATTGAAGAAGAGGATGTTAAGTGTCAGCACTTCTGCCTTGCCCACCAGTTCAGGTTATTCCTTCTCCCGGTGTCTTGCCAGCACTGCATCTAATTCCCAATGCTCTTCTCTAACAGTGGGTGCCCCTTCTCTGTTAGGGTGCCAAGAGAGATTTGTTTGGCCTTACGGATTTTGGTTATGTTGTTGCTTTGATTTTATAATTCTTCTACAAGAGCTTGAAGCAAAAATGGGGGACATATCCCAATCAGCCTCACCCAAGAAAATACAACGACAAGCTGTCTTGTCAGTCCAGTAGCTGTACATGTGCCAAAAACTGTATGATGAAATCATTGTGAAAGGTGTCAAAAAAGGGAGATGCAGACTGAGAATAGCAGGTTCTGGGCTTATGCCCACATGCAGTTGTCCCATCTTAAATGTGTCCTTGTTCTGCCTTTATGGTGCCTTTGCAGCAGCCAGTTAATTGCATTGTAAGGCTTGATTGTGGAGTTATGGAGAAGCCGGAGTTTGATATAGCAAGCCAGAGTGAGAACCTGCTGCCAAAGGGGGAAAGAAAGTCCAGGGGAGGCAGCCTCAGCATGACCCTCTGGATCTGGCCTGGAGGCACATCAGCAAGTCCTGGCTTGGCCCCAGTTTGCACAATGGAGGAGTGAGAACCATACTCTCCGCGTTTTCCCCCTCTGTGCTGCTTCCCGTGGCTTCTCAGCACATGGTTCCAGTGCCGTGGGCTGCATACATTTAAGGGGTCTGGGTGAAAAATGAGCCCCAAAAGCTCTTCCCTTCCTCCTGGCCTCTGAGTTGGGGGTTGGTTTGTTTTGCGTCCTTCCACTCTGCGGGGTATAATAGGAGCCTTAATGGATCCCAAAATGCAGAGTGATGCATGGTTACGGGTTTTTTTCTGTGCCCTAACAGTTTTCCTGGGAAGCCCCTCTGTCCCTTGGCTTCTGAGCCCCAGTGTCCTCCCAGAGGAAGGAGCATTTTGCTTTCAGAGAAGAGCCATCACAGCAGACTCCACATCCCCTGATGTTTCTCCGGGTGAAGGAATTTGCTTGAGAGCCACATCTGTCCCTTGCCATGAGCTAGCCAAGATGATGTCTCCTGAGGGCCAGCACCATTTCAAAGGAGAAGCCCCCTCCTAATTCAGAAAAGGAGAGATGCCAGCCTGTCCTTCTTCAGAAGCCCACAGACTTCCTTGGCCCCTGGAGTGGTGAAAGGTGGGGACATTCAGACTGCACAGCAAGATGCTTCTGTTTTTTAGTGTCCCTGGGAGGGTTCAGATGTACAAGAGGCTGAGGGTCTCTGGGGAGGGTGGGATATTTTTATCTATCACTTGACTGATGTTTGCTGTCATGTAGAGAGAGTTTGTTATTCTTTGCTGTATGGCTTATATTCTTTTAGGAACAGCAGAAGTTCTGAGTCTGGGATAGGTGCTTTTCGTGCATTCACATAGGAATAACAGTAATAATAACAATAATAATAATAGATTAGTAACTTTAAAGAAATACTCAGTGTTTCACCAGAATTCCCCATCTTCTTCAGTGTAGCTACTCCATTTTAAAAAGACAGTCTTGTGTCAACCTTTATGAAAAATGAAAAACTAGATTATGCAACTGGCATTACAGACCAGCAGTTCGTCTATTGTGAACTTGTGTAGCCCTTGAAAACAGTAGTTTTTGGCCCCAAAATGAACACATAGCTTAGGCATATGCTTAACTTTAAGCATGAGAATAGTCATATTGAAATCAGGGAGAGTGTTCACATGTTTACAGTTAAATTTCAATCCAAATGCTTTGCTGAATTTTGCCCTACTGGGAACTGAGAATGCTAATACAGTTTTCAGAGCCTGACCCTGTAGAATATTAAATACAGCTGAGCTCTCTAATTCCCACTGAAGTTAATGGAATTGAGGGTACTTGGCATTCCTTGGGTGCATGCAGCCCAGCACAGAATCAAAGCCCAACTGCAGCCCCCAAGCTTGAGTTTCCTGACATCAGAGAATGATGCTCCTTGATTGCAGGTCAGGTATGACCTGCCAAATGTAGAGACCAGTGTCTTAAAGAAGATGTTTCACCAGAAGTTTTTGGAATCCAGGGGACCCAAGGTTACATACATGACAAAAATACAGCGTATGACTGTAAGAAATTAAAAGAAGGTGTGGGGGGGACCTTGGAGGGTCTCAGCAACGTGGGTTTTGGGCCATGTTCATTAATTATGATCAGAATGTGATACTTTGGAGTCACTTAGAAGCACTGCTTCCTGACTTGCCTTGGTATTTGTTAATTTGCCAATTTCTTGTAGCTGTTGAAGCAAAGTTTTGACACGGGATTTGGAAAAGGAGAGCAGACCTGGCTGAAAGGACTTACTTTGTAGATTTTATTTTTATGTTTATGTTTTTATTGGCTTGTATGTCATATTATTTTTATATTTCTTATTGGAAATCACAATTCTGATGAGGAAAAGCTCCAAAAGTTTTCAAACCACAAACTCAACCGCATACTTAATGCTTTTAAAACAGTCTGCAGAACAGTCCATCAATTTTTGGCAATCAGAAATGTTGTTGAACATTTTAAATATTGGTAAGAATTGAGTAAAAATGTATTCATGTTTTGTTACTTATTTTTGTCCAACTGTTTCAGAATACTGGCTGAAACCGTTGACAACCCTCTTGAAAGCAGTAATTTTCTGTTTTTCTTTAATTGCCACTAAATAACATAAAGGATTTTCAGCCAGGAATAGAGGTTTGGATGGCTTTGCAGGTTGGTTTGGGTTGGGGACTCACAAGGAGGTTGCCTGGCAGAAGGAAGGCTGCAGTGGGTGACATGAGGGACAAGAGAGACAGTTTAAGGGTTTGATGGGGAAGAGGGTTTGACAGTAAAGAAAGAAATTGAAGAACCCAAAGAGGCATCAGGTTGCTCAGATTAGAGCAGTAGCAAAAATAATGGTTCTGGCAGCTGTACTGGAGACTATGAAACGTTTTTATCAGGATGGTTTTACAGTTGAGGACACATCTCTGCAGTGGACATTTTCTTCAGCAAAAAGAAAAGGCTTAATTTAAAGTTAGCTTGATCAAATTGATTTTATTTTTTTAAATTAAAATGATGCAAACCATTTCATTTAAAAAATGTTCAGATAAAAGCATGGTGTATCACTTAGGGGAAGAGAATGGGATATGGGTCACGTATCTCCCTTGTGTAGTCTGCAGTCCACACACCAGGACACCAGGCTGCATGGTAGAGAAATGAGCATCTTGGAGCCTGGTGGGAGCTGTAGGGCAGCCACAAAGCTCTGCTCTCTATTCCCTTCTGGGTGAGGTCCCTCACTATACCATATGTATTTCTCAATACGCACTACATGCTCTTCCCACTGTACCATGCAGTGGTAAAGACATTCAGTAAAGACCATGTGACACTGAAGTGTATTTTCCTATGGATTTTGACTCAGAGCAAGCAGAATCTGCAACGAAAAGGTAATGTAGCCTAACATTGATTCTACTCTAAATAAAGCGTCCAAGTAAATAAAACAAAATACAACATTTAGAATTTAGCAACTAGAAATGCTGGACAGTGTTGCCTAAATATGTAGAACTTCAAATGTTAGTGTTTCTGAGGAGGTGCTTTTAAAATTTGAGCCATTTATCCTGTTTTGAGTGAAAATGAACATCGGAATTTTCAGCTGGAAATTTTGCATTTCAGTCAAGTCTTAGCTAAACTGATGGGAAAAGAAATTGCAGGTCCTGATACTGAAGATACAAGGTGATGAAAACTGGATGAAAATTTTAGGAGACTACATGGGAAGTCTGAATGATTTAAAAATTGCAGAGGAAAGTACATCACAACTTAGGTAATATTCTTGTATTCTAGCCAAGAGAAAAAAGGGAAATGGCCAAAAAGTCTCACCACTCCTGCAACTGCATAGCAAAATCATGTTAAAAACACTGGAGATTGAGAGCTGTCTTGGAGAAAAACTGATGCATATTTTGTTCAGGCTGATACTGGAAACTGGAGGAGGCTCAGAGCAGGAGGCTGGGATGTGTGATGGTGTGAAGGGAAGCTGGACTGAAAAAGGCATCTTAAGAAATCAGATCTGAAGTCATGGGAGCAGGATGAATGCCCCAGAGAGGTGGGAAAAAAAAGGAGAAATCTGACACTGTGACCCTTTCCTCCTTTCCCATAGATTGTTCTTTAATACGGATGGGCCTGACCTTCCTCCTGGGATTTCACTAGAGCACAGAGCAGTGTGGCACGTGGGTTCTGTGGCACTTCAGAGAGATTTGCACCTCTTAATGCTGTAAACACCCCCAAATATCTCGAATTCATTTCCAAGGTTTCTGCTGAAGGCAGCTGACCATGTAGCCCGATTTGATTGTACCTCACAGATTTAGTGGTCTTAATGGAGAGCTCAAATAGCTGATCCTGGACTTAATGCATGGATAGAACAGCCTCGGGATGCACAATGACATTGCTGGAGTGGGATCTCTTTCCCTGGGCTTTCTCATTCCCTCTCTCGTATGTCCTGGGAATGCTCTGTTCCTCCCAGACCCCATGATGACCGAAATGCCACAAGACGAGAAAGGATATTTGCACTCGCCTGTGCACTGTTGCCCTCTGCTTCTCCAAACTGCAGGGGCCACCTTACAATAATACTTATATAAGGCTATATATTTTCTTAGCATTGTACAAATATTAACTAATTAATATCCAGGACTCCTGTCGCCCATTCTGCTAGACTCTACCAGCCTCAGGCAAGTCATTTAACCTCTGTTTGTCTTACATCTCCCATCTGCTATGTATTGTTTTTAATTGTCCTCTGAGAAGCCAAGCAAGTTGAATGAGATCTCAGACATGTAAAAATAACTTGCAAAGGATGATGTGGAATGGCCTGGCTAAACTCCTTTTGGGTCCTTTCAAAATCCTGGCTGTACTTTAGCATCATCACTATGGCTAAACTAGGCACTTGGCACATCTCATTCATATGTGACTTCAGAGGGGGAAAAATGAAGTTTTGGACAAGAGTACTTCAAATCATTGAAGGGGAGGGGATAGAAGAGTCAGTATTTAGCATGAGACCTAAATACTGAAGTAGGAGGTTGCTTAACCTGTGCTAGTCTACAGAGGAGTGGATCTAGAGTTCTCCATGAGATTTTCTGGAGTTCTGTATGAGTCATATTGTGTGCTTCTTCAGCAGCCCTTACTCCCTGGAACAGACAGTGAGAAATGCAGTAAGACTCTGAGGAGCATCCTGACAGACAACCAGCCTCAGAGCAGACCAAAGTGCTTGGATTCTAAGTTGTGCACTTATCTTGGGCCCTAACCTAGCTCCAGCTTGGACCCCTGAGCCTGCCCTTCCTGCTTAGGAGGAGCAAAGCTGGTGGGCTGTGGGTGGTCAGTGTTGTGTTCACCTCTGTGTGAGTACAGGATCTGAATGGGAGCTTCAGGCTTTGCCACTGGTCAGAGATGAGTGGGGTCATGAGACCAGTCTTGCACTTTGGCCCTCCTGGTCCAGAGATGTATTTCCCTGGACCATATGCACCATTACAAAGTTGCACATGGTCTGTGATGGTCTAAATCAGGTTTTTCCAGGCGCAGATTGCTGGGAGGAGAGGTGTAATTGTGAAATTTGGTCAACAGTGGTCAAGCTACTGGTGGAGACATGGCATCAACTTTGCCAGGAACATCCCTAGCTCGTGGTAGAACAATGTGATTCCAAAAGCTCTTCTGATAGGGTTGATGGACCCTGCAATATCAGACATCAGAAAAACATCAGAAGGCCCACCTTCTCCCTTACCTTCCCTCTCCATGCAAGACACAGTGGATGGAAGCCCTTGTGATGGTAAATTGCCGTAGCAGCTCTGTACGACTGGGGAGTTTTCCTCCAGTAGGGATGCCCACCTGCCTGGCCCTCAAGATGGCTTTGCACCACTGGTTGACTTTGCTCAGCATTCACAGACTGGGAGATCTAATCTATGTCAAAGGAATCCATTAGAATGACGTGCTGCTGCCCCTCTCAAGGCAGAAATAATACAAAATATTCCTAGCAGGTCTTGTTTGCTTCACCTGACCTTCTGCTTAGATGGAGCTTGCTTCTCACCATATTCTTGAAGAAGAGAGCTCCAGAGTCCTTTTTGCAGGCAGTGTCACTTTTCCAAAAGCTCAGCTTTTCCAACACCGTTATTAAAAGGTAGGAATATAAAACTTTGCACTAAAATCAGTTTCTGACTGAATGAAATATTTTACACTGATTTAAGTGGCCTTAGGAGGTTTTTACAACCTGTATTTTTAAATGGAGGGGTGAACATGTAGAACCTCGACCCAGTAAGGTGAAACTACCTCATGTAGAAGGTTGCAGGCTGTATTCAGGACATTCAGGGGCAAGTTTATACACGAACATTCACAAAGCTGGTTTTACTTTTTAATGAAGATGAAAAACTGGCCCTTCTAATGTAGAGTCTCTAAAATGGGTCATTGCAAGTGCATATGTAGCTTTGCAGGCTGTTCCTGGGCATAATCAATATGCACGTGACAAAAGTTCTGAAATTGTAGCTTTCACAATGTGGTGAATTCTTGAAAGTATGGGAAATCTGTGTTTAAATCAAGGCTGAGTTAGACTGTGTTTACAGCTGTTAATATAAACAAGGAAACCTAGCTACAGAGCTCACAGCATGACTGCGACATCATGTTTTTGTTACACTGACTGAAAACTATGCATAATAATCAGCAGATTATTTGGTATTTAAATTCAAGTATGGATTCAGTTATAAACCTCTGAAGATGGATATTCAAGTAAGGCTCCTTAACTCTGTCATCTTTTTGCAAATACCTAATAGTTAATTGTTGCTTATTTTTGCTTACAGCAAATCTGAAGTTAAAGTGGTTACAATTAAGCAGTAAAACACTGTAATCAAGAATCAAACTGAAAGTTAGTTCAGCTCAGTGAGTGTGCTAAGCATGGAAAGAGGAGACTGACTAGGAAAGCATGCATTAAACACACACGTTATTGAAACAGCTTTTCTTGATGTATGCAACTTTCAGGGTGCCTACTGCTTTGTGCTGGATGAAATAAAAAAATTCAGCCATGGAATCTCTGTTGGGGTGAGAGGGATTTGTTTGAAAGATTTATATTCCTTTTAGACAGTGAAATAGGCTTTAGGCTTTCAAAATGCATGCCTTCTCTAAAGCTTCTTTGCAAACATTGTTGGGGAAAAGAAGTAGCTAGTGCAGCTCTCTTCCCTCTGTCCCAAACAAATAGTAAAACACTCTGGGAAGAAGCAGAAAGGTAATGAAGATATTTCAAAATTATTTCTGGCACATGCATGACCTAATTTTAAGCTTGTGGGGTTTAAAGGAGCTTTTGTTTGAATGTAACACCTTGGCAGGAAAATGAGGCTGAGCAGAGGTGTTGAAATAGCACGAGAAATCTGGAAAAGCTGCCTCTGAACAGCCCTGGAGAACACATGCTATGTAGTTACATGTCCTTAGCTGGTGGATCCTTGTTCAGTTTTACTCCTTCTGCTTCCCAGTGGAAACCCCAGTTTGCAAATACTTAATACAGACACGACAGACGAAGGCTGTCACAGGGTGCTCACTGTCCTTCTGCATGGGGTTGTGATCCCATGGTGTTCTAAGCACATGCCTCGTGTCACCTGTGTGAGAGGCTCCTGTGTTTGTAACCAACTTTTCTAAGGCTTTGTAGGACCAAAGCCTTCTTGTGTCTCAATAGTTTTCAAGGTTTTCTTGCAGAGTTCAGAACTGAAAAACATGCTTTTCCGCCAATCTTTTTTGAAGTATTGTCCTAGTTTTGTGGAGACAAGGGGTTCCTCCTAGCTCTGGTGCCTACCCCCCCAGCTCCATAATCAGCCAAAAGTGTTCAGAGTCAGGGGGTCTTTCTTGCCTGCCAGCTGACTGTTACCTGTGGCATGTAGCATGGCAGTGGGGGCTGCTGAGGAGGGTCAAGGACCCCACCAGGCAGAAAGTGTTGGCTTCGTGGCCATGGTTAGATGGGAGTCAGGGAAGAGATAAGGTGGTGTGTGCACAAAGGGCTGTGTGAGAACATAAGACCAGATACCTAAGCTGACTGGGCTTTTTAGCTCTTGATCAACCGCAGTGATTTATCCAGTGTCCTGTGACTGAAGAGCAGCACTTTCCCATCAAAATGGGAATTGCTCTCTTCCAGCTTCTGACTTCTACACAGGGACCTTCTGAGGAAAGTGCCGAATTTGCAGTCACATTTTGCAGTCAAGCTGCCCTTTAAGAGCAGTGAGGAAACCTCTGTGCATCTGGAGATGCAGCATTGTTAAACAACCTTGGCATACGAATAACCACGCTGCTTTTTGTTTCATTCTCTCCTGGATCAGCCCCAGGTTTTGCTGTGCTCAGGTATTTTCTTCATGGCTGTTGCTGACCTTGTTTCCTCCCCAGTGACTATCTGGTGGAAGAGAGATGTCCTAGGAGCTGGTGGGACCCGGAAAACCCAGATTCCACCATGCTTCGACTGGGATTGTCCTCCATGACCTTTACCAAGACACTCCTTCCACCTACTGCTTCTGTCTGGCATTGATAAAAGCAGAAAACGTATTTATCTAATAAATGGACATGTGAGGATGAAATCTAGCAATGAGTGCAGGAGACTCAGTTGCTGTGTGGTGAAGACGGTTTAAGTGTATGGATGAAAGGCAGCTTTGTGTGAAGCTTCTCCTGGTGGCTGCCTCACTTACTGCCCTTTGACTGGGCAAGCCCAAACATCCACATTTTCTGAATGAAAGAACTTAAAAAGAAGTCTCTGGAGGGAGTGAAAAGGTGAAAGCCTCCACAGGACACTCTGCAGAAGTACTTGCTTTGCTCTAAAAGTATGGATTAAAAACCACAGAACTTTTGGAGAGATCAAACTGCGTCCTTTCTGGCCTCAGAGGTGGGGAACCCCATACACTCCAGCAAAGCACATCCTTGTCCCCCCCCAACCTTTTATTACCCCAAACATTGGCTATATTTGGTTTAGAAGCCAATTTTTAACTGAACTGAAAAATGCCTCATATGAAGATAGTTCTGCTGTTCTAAACAAGGCTCAAGCATAACCAGTTTCAGTGTGCTGCTCTAAATTGCCTGCTCGAACACTTTCATGCAGATCTGGCTGCCTCTGTGGAGGGTGCTGATATAAAAGCGTAGTCAAGCATTGCTCTGATCCCCAGTCCCGGGGTGCCAGAGCTGGGAGATGCAGGCATGTAATCACCCCTCCGCAGCGTGCACATCTGAAAGTGGTCAGCTCCCAAATCCTCTTGTGAACCGAGCCCAAAAAATGGAAACCTTTTGTTTCTGAAATAGGCAAAGCCTTATGACTTTTTCCAGTGATTTCCCCACACCCCCCCCTTAATTTTTTGGCTGGAGCCTAGTTGCTAGATCTAACCCAAATTCAAAAATAGCTTTGGCTGTCAGTGGGGAGGGAAAGGCCTGACTCCAGTATGATGTTCCAAAAATCTGGGCTTTTGTATGAGCTTAAGTAGGGGGAGGTTGGTTTGGGTTTTTAATAGTCCACCAAACCTCATCCTGTCCTGACACTGGAGCTTTACTCAGAGCTGTTTCTCCTTTGCTGATGTTGTATACCCAAGAGTTTTGACAAGATGTTAATAGTGTGCTCAGTATGTACTTGGTTCACAGCAATTTTTGCTCATTGACATCTGAGCTGCTTTCTACATGAGCCTTCCAAGTGGGCTCTTCATGATTAAGATTTTAATATTTCCCACTACGTATTTTTTTTCAACAGATGACTTCAATGCAGAGGAAAATCCTTTCTGTGTCCAGACTGGCAACTAAAGCAGAGGGGGGAGCAGGTTTTTTATTTGCTTTTAAGATTAAAAAGATAGTTTGATTTTACTCTTTCCATTATGACAAGTGTCTCTCATTTTCAAATCCCAGAATTTCCTTTTCTAAAATTCTTTCATTCTGCAGATATCCATGTTTGGATTTTCTTAGCCAGGTTATTTTGACCAAAGTTGAAACCATAGATTATTTTTTAAATCTTGGGTGTATAGTCTAGCAAGGAAATTGTACCTTCTGTTTGGGTCGCCAGAAACTATGCTCATTCCTGATTCTCTAGTGCAGAAGCAAGGAGAGCATCAGCCCTCAGCAGGATGAAGGGTGAGATCCTGAACTTTTCCTTTGTGAACAATCTCTTGATTTGTACCATTAACTTCTGTGGAGTCAACTTCCAAAGAACAGTGTTAATTGCTATGACCTGTGGCAGCCATGTCTGGTCTTAAGAAAAGCAAGGACGCTCTGTAAGTACATTAATGGGGTTATAAAAGTTGTCTCCAAGAAGGAGAGAACAAGTGTGATGAATTGAGTTAGCAGGAAATGGAGCCAGCCACAATAGTTCTGGGAGACCTGTTCGTGGTCTCCCTCTCAAACCATAACCGACTGCAGCCAAGCGTGACTTCACTATTGTTTTTGAGGTGGCCCTGGTGAGTTTTTTATAAGGCTAGTGATAGGATTCCTTGGCATGCAGCCTGGACTCTGCTGCTTCTTTTGTGGGAGGGGGACTGTTGGGTTTTCCCTGCTGTCTCCTGCTGCAGAAGTTGAACTCAGTTGCTACAGCACACTGAAAGCATCCTGGAAATAGAAGGGTTTTTTCCCCTCTGTATGGCTGTTGAAATTAGCCAGAGCCCTGAGCTACCCTACCACTGAGTTTGCATGTGCATTCCACACAACCAGGACTTTGCACATGTGGAGCAGTTCATCACCACAAGCACACCACTGCAGTCAGCAGCAGCTCCCATGAAGGGAAGGATGGATTTTTCTCTGTGGGAAGTGGGAAAAGCAGTGCAGGGAGATTGGCAGTGTGACCAAAACCACGTGAAGAGTCTGTGCTGGAGTACAGCTTTGAAGGCACACATCCTTGGCCGAGTAACAGAGGACTGACAACCCTTGTGCCTCTTGCTCTTCTTCTTAATTCCTGGTTAGGATGGAGCCTGTGGCAGCCTGAACATGGCTGTCTGTCTTGTGAAGATCCTCCTCTAGCTGCAAACTGGAGTGAGACCTTCATAACTGGCAATGGTGATGGCTTTTGCAGGCTTTACTGGCTTTGGTCAGTCTTAGAGATCTGTCATTACTCTGTCACCTCAAACTGGTGACTGACTTTGAATGAGTGGGAGCAGTTTATATCCGCTTACCCACTCACATAGAGTCATAAAGCCATAAAGCTTTAAAAAGAAAGGAGGTTTCTCCTGCATCTCTGTAGATACTGCAGATCCTTCAGTGGCTGTAGAGTTGATCCTGTCTCCTCTGTTGATAACATGTGTGTGCTTATGCCATCCACCTCAGCCAAAGCTGCTCTGCAATTCCTGTTTATTTGACTTGCTTTATAAAGTAACGTGTCAATTTGAAAATCATTAGGTATTCCTACCAGGAGTCAAAGACCACATTCAGAGTGGATTACACGCATGTTTCGTAAAAGTGTTAATGTGCTAATCTGCTGGTTACTTGATCCAGGCAAAATGCCATGATATTCCACATGAGCAAAATACCACGGTTCTTGGAGATTTCATATAAATATTACCCACTGTGTTTCCACATTTGAAGTGTTATACTTGTCTATTAAAATCAACAAGCTGGAACTAGTATCTGGAAATAAGTGATATTACTATTTTATTTATGAACTTCAGATTCAGATTCTTTTTAATAAAATACCTTACAAATAAGGAACAGAACATGAATCTTGTTGTTATTTCATGTATTCTGTGTAAATATTTCAGCTATGCCTTGCAGCAATAAAAGCATATTATATACACTCCGCATTACCATTGTGACCAATAATGTTTGCCTTACTTTATTGTATTTAGTCCAAAACCAAAACAGAGTCAGGGCAACGTTGTGGCTGTTTTAACAGTATGCTGCAAGTAAGGCGTGCAATGAATAAGGCCTCACACTCAATGAGAGCTTGTTCATTATGAAGTTGCTTAGATTATAGAGTACTCCTGACTCTGTTAAAGAGTAAAAATTCCTTATTTGTGCTCTGGAATAGGGGTGGGATGAGGCCACACAAACAGTAGCCAGCCTGTGCTTTTGCAGTTCACAGCATGGTCCCCGCTGTTTCTTGCAAAGCAAATACATGAATGTGCTGACTTTTGGTACAGAGGGACCCTGCCAGTGAGTCCACAGACATGTCCAGAACTCTCTCTGCTAGGGAACATAGGGTCACTTCTCCTTCTTTTCTTTATGCTCAAGCTGAATTATCCCTCAAAGGGCTTGGCACTATAAGGGGCAAAGGCCATTGCTGTGTCAGGATTTGGCTCTCGTTGACTCCCTCTGCTTATCAAAGGGAGCACGAGGATGCAGGAGGCTCCAGCACTGTGCACTGTCTGACTGAGAGAGACCTTCTCTCCTATGAATATGGTGCCAATAGGGATCGTTTTTCTTTCTTCTGTTTCCTGTCATGCCATCTAGCTCAAGGTAAAAAAGACATAAATATTTTCCAGCTCAACCTCAGATAGGCTTTTTTTTTGGTGGGATTTGGCTTTTTTCTTTTTAGCAAAGTTTCAATGGGACTGAATGTAGATGTAGACACACCAGTTCTTCTGAGCCTTATAATCAGGGGCATGAAATTTATGTTGGTTAAAACTGGTGGGGGGGAAAGTGTGTAGTTATTGGTCTCATAATAAACTGGTAAACTAACGCACAGTGTGAGCCATCTTTTCCTCCTTTTCATCTTTTTTGGAATCTCTTTTTTAATTTATATTAAAATGCCAGAGGAAAAAAATATTTCTAGTTGATTTAAACTCCCTTCAAATATTTTTTCAGATCAATTCCAACTTGCTCTTCTCCCATCGGTTTAGGTAACTGAACTGGAAAACCTCACATTTTCTCAGTGCTACTTCACTGACTACTATTATACATATACCCATCATTTAAGGCTTAAGTAGAAGTTGACTTATATGCATTCCTTGGGTATAGATTTCACTCTGTATGGCTGCCAGACACTTACATTCTTCTTATCAAGGGTATCACATGAGCCATAAGGAGACAATAGGCCATATATCTTTGTATTCAGTGATAGAGGCTTGGGCCTGCCCATCTGCCATCTCTTTAGCCCCTGCTACAGCTGAACTTTAACAGTTGTCTTTTATTCAGAGCTTATTCAGAGTGGACAGGGGATAAGAGTTAGGCTAGAAAACCACCTTTGGTTTAGAGACAGATGTGCAGCTAATGATGTCACAGCTGGTAAGACAACAGGCTTAGGGGATTGATGATGGCATACAGAGCCTGTTCTTTTGGATCATATTTTGCTTAAGATGGCAGTATGTACAGCAGGAAATTACCATCTGAGATCCATTTGTGACATCTGGTAAAGGTGATGCAATCTTATCTCCTTTCTGAGCGTGTCACGGGTCTGCAGTGTTTGACCAACATTGCTAGCCCTGCTGGTAGCCACGAGAGCCATGGTGAAAATACTCAGCCATTGGGCCCCTTGGCACATGCTCCTCTGTCTGTCTGCTCTGTCCAGTGACCCAGGCTCATGTTCTCTGCAGCCACTTTAAGGTCTTGGCTTTGGGACCTAGGTGATAAGCCTGGTAGGAGACTTTCTTGCTAAATGGATGCTCTGTTAGAGGGCAACTCTGCCCATGAAAGGAAGGGGTGGGCTCGTCTGTCTGCAAGGATTACTGAAGGAGCCTTTGGTGTCACACTCCATGCCAAGGGATCTCATGCGGATGTCTCAAATTTGGTGAGGTGAATCCAGATCATTGTCTCTATGGCTTCAGAGTCAAGAGTTTTTCATGAACACTGAATTTATTAAAAGGCACTGGGACACAGGTACGGCCAGGCTGCAAAATCAGAAACAGAACAAGGGGATTTTGTAACCCATTCTAATATCACAAGAAGCTCTTATTCATGGAAGATCCTATGCTCCAGTAAGAGCAACCCATATTTTCTTGATATTCTCCCTTTGTTCAGTCCTCTGTGAACCCAACTGTTCTTTGGATACAAAATGAAAAAAGCTCTCCAAGCTGTGACTTAGATGGTGTTAGAACTCCAGCTCTCTTGAGGAAAAAAAATTAAATAGCCACACACAGACTAAAATGGTAACACAGCAAATCAGCCAAAGCTCGTCAGCATGTAACCAAGGCTGCATTGTTCTTCCCTTCCTCCCTGCCAATAATTTTTGAGTCTAAGGATATTCTGCTATAATTCATTTCCTGTGCTTAGGAAATTCTGTCCACGATGCCAGAATATCTAAATCTGGTAATTACTTCCACTGTCCCACTTGGCACAGCTCAATGCTATCTGTTTAAGCTCCCAATTAAATCTTGTAGCGTAGAAGTGATGCTACGTTGGTTTAAAACATCACTAAGGTCAAGGTTAGCAGAAGACAGCTTTGCAGATTCCCTTGGAATGATGATGTCAAGGCAGGAGCCTTGCTCAAAGCCCATCACTGACTTGTAGAAACATTTCTGTCAAGGTTGTTTTTAGTTAATATTTATTTCTGCACATCTGAGACTTGGATTGGTTTTCCAGTGCCATTTTAGTGACGTGGTAGGGAGAAATAAATGTTTTAAGGTTTTCTAGCTTGTGTGAGAGGGTCCCTGAGTTGTCAGAAAACTGTTTCAATCCAGCTGAGATGAAACAATCAAGTTTTCACACAGATATTACTCCTTAACAATGCCCTTTCCCTACAGCTATTCAATATTTAGTTTCAGTTCATAGGCCTCTTAAATTGAGTTAGTGATACAGCATAATCCTGGAGCTATCCTGTCTCTAATCCTATAACAATACATTTTGTCATTTCAAAAAATGGTCTCTCTTTCTTTCTTTTTTTTTGTTTGTCCCAAAGGCAAAGTCATGTCATGGTCCAGGAATGTGTCTATTGCAGCCAAGAGAGGAAATCCAACTAATCAAAATGTTATCAGCAATTAACAAAATAGTTTAATGATTTTTTCAGCATTTCAGAAAAAAAGAAAATAAAACACCAGATCCAACTAAGTTTATTTAGCTGCACTAGTCTCTGGTATTCTGCCAATATTCTTTATAACGGAGATTTAGAAGTTAATAGTATTGGAGATTAGAAATTGGTGTCAGTTACAGAACTGTGCAAAGTGATTTCTTTGCATTAAGACATAACAGCTGAAATGAATAAAATACATTTCATTCTTACTTTTTTCATTTAGCTGTAATTGCAGTTTTGGCATGCTGGCCAAGTCTCTTTGTCCTGGCAGGATGGTCCCATTCCTCATTCAAAGAATACTAGGAAAAAAATTTTAAGAAGGAATGGATACCATAATTTATCCTGAAAAAAACCCCAGCTCAACAAACCCACCAGTCCCTTTACCTCCTTTAAGTGTAGCACAGAAAAACCCTGATTTAAAAGTAAACAAACAGAAGGAGACTCTTGGCCTGCTCAGCACAAGAGCTGAACCTGGGCCTGCCAGCCTCGCAGCTGGTAAAGGCTGTTGTCTGCAGTCTGGCCTTGAGTGGCCACGTTACACCCTCAGGGCTGGGGCTCCTCCCTGCCAAAACCATCGCCGCTGTCCTGAGATGCTTTGGCAGTGCCAGATATGGTCCCTGACCTTCCCTGCATAAACCTGGAGTGGAATGTCCCCTGCCTGCCAGCAGCGACAGCCGAACGTGCGTGCTCCTCGAGCTGGGTCTGGAGAAACCAATGCCAGCCACGGCCCACGTGCAAGGGAAAGGTTCACAGCCGCGCCTGGAGAGGGAGGCATGAAGGTCTGCGTTGATATGTTTTCAAGCTCTTCCATAGCAATTCACAGCTATAGCTAAAAATAATACATAGCAACCTTTAAAGCTGCCCAAAAGCTCTTAATTCAAGTTGCTGGGGGACGGGAAGGAGGTGGAATCACAGAAAACCCATTGATTAGGTTCAATAGGGCCTTGTTTTTAAAAATGGAATTTGGGGCCTCAGAGTAACCCTTTAAACAGATCTTTGTCAAATACCTCAGTGATTCAGCACGTGCCATTCCACGTTGAGGATTTATTACAAACTTAATAACATAAGTAATTTTAATGGACTGAGTGTGCCCATGTGTGTGTGCATGCATGCTTGTAAGGGATTATAGTTTTCCAACTACTAATTTCCTTGCAAATTAAAATGTTAATATTTGACACACACTTGAAAGCCTCACAATAACAAACAAAAGTTAAGCTGAGTTGTTAGCACACAGAGAAAGTACAGAAGACTTGCCAACATCACTGATTTCAGTTTTATATAACCAATAGCTTATAAACACTTAATTGGAATCTGTGCAAAAATGTGTTTCTGGGCTGAAACCACCTGCCATGTCCGGTTTCAAATAAATGCCACCTGCTGAGGATCAGCCTTTGACAAACGTGGGCAAATCAGTTCTTAGTCCGGCAAAGTGCCACCCAACAGCAGAGTGAGTCTCGTCTTGCTGAGGAACACAGGGTTTGGATCGCAGATGAAAAGAACCCCACGCTATAGCAGATGCAGCTGTGGTCTAGATAGGAGTGTTTTTAGTGGCTGTTTAACAAGGGCTGTCTCTTACCAGGAAAGCACTCATTAGCCATCCTTATTTACCAGTAGTACCAGGCAGGGCAAGATAGAAAAGTAATTTTTATTTAGGAAAAATTGTAACAGTAATGCAGCTTTAGTGATTTGTTAAAGGGCAAGTAAAGCGTGCTTTATATGTTGTAAATGGTTTTATGAACAAAAATTGATTTAAATGCTAATCTTCAGGTAAGACCCTGTGGCACAAAACCTAATAGCTGTGGGAAGGCCCCTTGTGTACGTGAGCAGCTTTACACAGATATTCATGCATGGACCACTAGCAAGGGGCAGATCCTGCATGCCCCAGTTGGCTTTCTGGCCACAGACAGAACCATCCTGGCAAGATGTGAGAGGCCCTTTAGTGAGGATCCTTTGGAGAATGTTCTTTCAGGACTTGCTTGGGAGCATATGCTATACCAGAATGGCCCTGTAGGAGGAGAATCATCATCGTCCCCTGCCATTTCCTAAATAAGACCCATTACAGTGTTCCAGAAAGTCATGTTACAGGGCCCTTTGTATCTTGGAGGTGTTTGAAAAGCTGTGATTACTGACTAGATCCTGCTTTTTACCAGTGAGACCCTGGTTTCTCTGACTAGATTCTGTTTTATCTTTGCGTTATTTGGTAGAATAACATAGACTGCTTTTTTACAATGCTGTACATAACTTTTCTGGGAAGTTTATGAGCAAACTTTGGAGCTGAGTATGATTTTCAGGAATGATGAAGCTACAGTGAGAGTAAACATGAATAAAGCAGTATTTGATTTACAAACCTGTTTAGACAGAAGAGACACTCCTCAGCTGCACTGCAGGACAATGCAGCCCTTGGCTGCGCTGAGCCACGCGGGGCCCTGTGCAGAAAGCTTTTTTGTTTCTTGCCAAAGAAAACCTTCGCCTGCTCTGAGACAGGCTGCAACCTGGGCTCCTCGGAGATCAATTCACTGCTAGCACTGGGAAGTGAGAAGCAGCAGAAGGTGGGAACGTGGTAAAGGGTTTTGTGGAGGGTTTGCTGTTCACGGCCTGAAGAAATGCTGATTCTGTTGAAGCACCAGGGCCAAAGGAAAGTAGCTGGGACCTCTGGCCGGACTCATGTGTGCCTTGAGAATTGCATCAGAGGCAGCAGTCATGAGCCTGACTGGCATACATCAAATCCTGGGCTATAGGTCCATACGAGAGCACTTTTCTCAGATGGGCACTGCAGCAAAATCAAATGTTACCCTGCTAACACGATGGCCCCAAATCCCTAAGTGATTGTTTGCCACATCCTTAGTTCCCATGAGTGCCCGGGATTGATGGAGGCACAGCTGCAGCACAGGGTGGGGAGAGTTTTCCATGCAGGTCAGGGGAAGGAATAGCATCTAAGCAGGCCAGGGAGGAAGGTGGGGAGAGGATGGCATGGAAGCTCATCCCCTACGCAAACAAGAGACAAAGTAACCTTAGAGGTGCTGCCCTGACGTCTGCTTAATTACTGGATGGAACTTCTCTGGGAGACAGTCTCTGTCTCCTTTGATCATTAGCTATTTTATCCTGGTTAAATCTTCTACTACACTAGTACAAACTTTACTTAATTACATGAGAATGTTATCAAAACACTGATTTCGCTGTCTGAAAAAAGAGGTGTTATTCTTCTTGGTATGAAATACCATGAAATTTAAACTATTTAAGTTTTGTTCTGATTTGTAATGGAAACAAACTTGAACATGTCAAAATATGTCCAGAAACGGTAATTCCATTTTTTTTTGACCAGCTATATTGCCGATGCTTGCTATTTTCCTGGAAATACCCAAAATATTTGCTGTATTTTTTTAGAATTCCTGCATACCTTTTTTTCCAAAACAAAATTTTTAATCTTAAATGGATGCAGAGAAGAAATAAAAAATATACCCCACACCTGGGAGTCCAAATCAAGAAAATTAGGAAACCCTACTTTCTCATGCATATTAATAGTAATTTCTGAGAGAGACTCTTGGTTTTGCAAGGCTTGTTGCCTGGTTTTTAAACATGTGCAATTGTTTTCTTGTGTCTCAGACAGCACCAGTCAGAGGGAAGTCGCAGAGTTTGCCCGACAAAACCACCTTTCCCTCAGGAGCAGAGATGTTATTAGTGAGCTTGTGGGAGTACAAGGAGGCTGACAGTTACGTGGATGTTTTACATTAAGAAAGCTCAAAATCTTGAGTGCTATCTGCTCAGAACTTCCTGCATCATATTCTAGCCACCAAAGCACCATTTTGCACCTTTTCTGGGTTTTGCTCCAGTGATGTTAACCTCCTGATGGTTTTTAGGTCAATCTCTGAGCTGATGCACAGCCACCAAAGGTCTCATGACGTGTGCTGCATTTCCATAGTCTCATATCATGTGATACATGCAAGCTAGACCCAAAATGTAGGGGAAGAAAGAGGCTCAGGGTGCTTGTCCCACTGTCAAGGGTGAGCAGGACTCTCAGAGTGGGTTTGGAGCCCCACTCAATGGCTGAGTGTGTGGGATGCCAGGAGGAAGGAATGAGACAAGAGAAGGGCTTGGCTGTAGTCTCTCATCTGGAAGGGAGTGGGAATGGAGGTGGGAGAGTGGCTGGGACAGGCAGGCAGTGTACAGACACCCAGGCAGCAGCAGAGACCTTGACTTCTCCATTAAAGGCTTGGGAGAAGGAAGGAGGATTGGAATCCCCTTTCTTGTGTAAATCTTGCTCTGCTGCTGCAGGGAGACCTCAGGATTTTCGTGTGAATGCTAAACCCCCTGGTCCCTGAGATGTTGAGGGGCTGAGCTGAGAAGAGAGGCTGAGGGGTGAATGGATCTCACAGATCTCCTCGTCCTTGCTCTCTATCTCTCTTGTGTATTGTTCCCAGCCTGGTTTTACTCAGCTTGCCCAGAGTAATTTCCACACATTGAGCATTTCCCCCAAGCAAAGGAGTAGGGAGGTACTGAGGTGGCATCCAAGTTTATTGTTCCATGGACTCTTTTTTAATACTGCTGGTTTTCTATATAAATTAAGGACTGAGTCCATAAGGCTTTTCAGACATTATGGCCATTGGACATTATGGTAAGAGACCTGGCTTTCACTCAAGAAAGGGGAATAATTCTACTTTAAGAACCCTTTGTGGTTGGAGCTTCACACAGTGTAAACTCTGGATTAGATGTTTCAGGCAGTGCAAATGCATGGACTTGTAACGTGTCTGCTCGGGTCCCAGCTAATCCCAACAGGTGCCATGCAGACATACTGCACATTAAAGATTTGTTGTGGGGATGAGGGTAAAAATAGCAAGGGGCTGGGAGAAAAAGTACGTTTCAAAAGCTATTTTCCTCCTCACAGGAATGCTCTACTCACAAACAAATTTCACTCCTACACAAGATCCACATTCACTAATTTTATTTCTGCTCATATGCAGTTTGCAGGAGAGTCTCAAATATGCCGATCCAGCATTGTTGGATTTAAAGAAATTAATAAAAACAACTCCAAGCAGCTGGTTGAAACAATTATGCTTTTCACAGAAAGCCTTGCAGACTGCACAGAAAGTTATGAAAATAATCCTTTCAATTAGTGTGTGGTCAGTGCACCTGCAAAGGAGACTTGTCCAAGTAAAAGTATCAACTAGTGTCAATGAGAACAATTCATGAATTCATCATGAGGGCCTTTTTCTATTACTACATTTACACAGATGTGAATCCCTGGGGTGCAGACACCAGAAGGGTAACCCTACTGTAATCCAAAGAGCATGAGAAACATGAGCTCAGATCAGGAAAGCTATTAATTTTTGTGTATATTTGACTTCAGCATCTTTTCCCCCCTTGCACACACTGCATTTAATAATCATATCTATCTACCTTCCCTGCACTTCTCAGCTCTCTAGTAAGAAATAACATATTATTCCTGGTGAAAAATGACATCAGCTAGAGGACTCTAGAAGACCAAGGGGATTTGCAGCTCTGTAATTTTATCACCTGTACCATAGCTGTAAATGAGTTCATCAAGATGGTGGAATAATACTCATATTGTAGTGCAGTTTTAACCCACTGGTGCTGGGTGTGTGCAGCATTATTATGTATTTCCCAATGTATCATCACAGCAGAGTGACATTAGAGGGGAACAACTAAATAATTTGGGGAAAATTGTTGAAAGAATGGAAAGTCCTGAAGCAAAGACAGCTGAGATGAAAGTGGAAGTTGCGTAAAGTGTATAACATGTCTTCTTTGTCTTGATCTTCTACAATTTTCCTTTGCAATTATGTAAGAACCTCATATTTCTGTAATAACAGAAGCTTGCAACAAATGATAGCAACTCTATACATTTGACCTATAAAATGAAGAAAACCAGCAAGCTTGTAGCTCAATAAACATCCAGTAAATTCCTGAAACAACATAAAATACGAAGAACAGAGGAGGGGAAGACTGTGATGTTTATCAGCAGCTTGTGGGCAGGGGACATTATTTCAATTAAAGTATGTATTGATTGACTTCTTCTGTATCTGAGTATAATATTCTAGTGTTTGCAGCATACAAAGTAAAGGCCAGCATGGTGTATGTCAAAAAGCCAGGCCACAAAGGGATTGCTCTGATATCAAAGACCTCTGCACACTTTGAACATTTAGATAAACATTAGTTTATCCAGATTGCTTTAACGGTTTTTCCCAGTAAAAAACAAAACAAAAAAGTGGCGAGACTTTGTAAAAACTGCTGTTCTTTAGATCTGGCTACTATTAGCACATTTTCCTTTTAACTCTTAATGAATAACTAAGAAAAATGCCTATGGTATGGTATGATATGATGTGGTATATGCTTCCTCGTGGCTTCTTTTTGTATTCCATGCAAACAAAAGGCAAATAGAGTTATTTGTAATGTATTCTCTATTGTATGATGAGACCAGTGAGAAAGCCCCATGCAGCTGTAACGCCCATGATTGAGCTGTGCCCTGGGATTTGCTGCGCCGTAAACACAGGAGTCAAGGAAGCTCCAGAGCTGCTGGATGTCAGTGACACCCCTGATATTGGAAAACTGACTCCATCTCTGCCTCCAAGGAGGGGGTGGGATGCAGCAGGACCATGTTGTCCATATCCTAGTGAGCAGCATGCGTGCTAGCCAAGGTGGAGATGGAGGGAATATGTAAACCACAAGTAATGTTTGGAATAGTTAAATGTTGCGTAGAGAGCACTGGTAGCAAGATGGTGAGCAAACCTCTCCTTCACTACTCCAGGAAAGTTAATGCATCTCCTTCAGCATGGAGGAGATTATACCTGCTGGTACCTTGTGGTCAAACCAGGAAAATGAGATATTAAAGTTTTTTTCTTGCTCGATCTAAGAGACTGTTTTGCTTTCAGTCAGTAGAATTCAGGAGTGTTAATGAGAGCAGGGTTTGGTCCAGAGGTTTTATTTCCCTACTTGTCTTTTGCTGGAAAAGAGGCCCAGTTTCGCAGTGCTTTGTCACTGGAGAAGTCATTTGCACCTGTGCAGCATGTAGGCAGCCCTGCCAAATCGCAGAGAGAAGTGTTCACGGTGCCAAACGGGCCTTGCTGATTTCTTATTTAGCAATCACATCTTAGCACATTTTCCTTCCTTCCTTCCCTGTCTATGATGTGCCTATTCAGCTCATTTGAAAGGGGTGCTTTGCAGCATTTGAAAGCAGTTTTGCACTGCCGCAGATGCACACAGTTCTGCGAGGGCCAAGAGCAGAGCTCGTCAGCAGAGCCAAAGCACAGCATTCGCTTCCAATGCACGCTGGCAAGTAATTTCTCATGGATTTCAACAAAAGATGGGATTTAACCCATCATCCTCCCTCCCCAGGATTGCCATTAAGGCTCAGGCCATGGGGGAAATGGTGAGTGCTTCCAGACTGTTAATCACGGCGTGTTTACAGTCTTGGAAACCAGAAGTAAAGATCCTTGGAAATCCAAACCCGAACACTTCTAGGCCTGATTCAGTATTGTTTTGTCCCCAGAGCAGAAACCTGCCGTGGTGCTTTGGCAGGGCTTTCCAGCCCTGCTGCGCAGGTGCGAATGGCTGCTCTGCTGGGGAGCGTCCCGAGGAGCCGAACCCTCTGTACCCCGGCCAAGGTGAGCGCCACTGCAGCCACCGGAGATGGAGCTGGAAGAGCTGCTCCATACGTGACCTCCTTTCATCGCCCTTCCGTGGCCATCTCGGGAAGCTGACTGCTGCGCTGAGATAGCTTTACACTTTTTCTTTACAGCTGCTTGGAAGGGTTTGGGGTTTTTTTACCTTGGTTTTTTTTTTTTTTTTTTAATGAAATGAAGAACCATTGAAATCTACAGTTTTCCAGAGGGGATGTGACAAAAGAGATTTTAAAGTATATCATTGCAATTCTCCGAGTATTTTATTTCAGCACTGAAAGAAATACCAGCTGGTCCTATTGTTTGACATCTAGACTTTTTTCAAAATTAAAATTTGATACAGGTATTTTTTTGTAAGGCAGTATTTTGAAGATACTGAAATCTGTAAATGACTCGTGGCATCTGGGACAGTCTGGTTGAGGGTAAAGCTGGCACCTCCTATCCATGGGCCCTTCTGACTGTCTACAGAACTGCATTCCTACAGAGAAAACATCTCTTACTTCTGAAAAGTCCTGGAAAAAAACCAACACAAAAATAGCTTTATCCATTCTCTTAGTTTAGTTCTACAGAGTTAGTCCTTTTGTTTTGTTCATATAACTGGATTCTGTAAGTATTCAATACAGCAACTTGCCAGAGATAAAAATTCATGTCATTCTGATGCCTCAATGGGATACCATCTCTCCTCAAAGACCACTGTTGGAATTTTTATTTTTGAAAAGAATCAGATCCAGTAAAAATAAAATGTGCTCTACTGTACATGCTGGGGAGTGTGTATGTAGTCCAGAAAGTCCTACAGAGGCACAAGTTTATCATTTTAGTGGCTGAATGGAAAGTTCTACTCGTTTCAGGTAAAACTGAACTGAATTCACCTTCTCCTCAAACCAAAAAATGTCAAAATACAAGGTTTGACCTTTCCCAAATTATTTCCCCTATTTTCTTTCCAGCGCCTAGAAGTCAAAACTGGTTTTGATCTTACCTCACATATAGTTTCTAGGGACCTGAAATGGTAGCATTTGATGACTGCTGTGAATCCTGCCCAGCTCCAGAGGAACTGCAGCTGGTCCATGGCAAGGCACAGGAGATGGGCAGAGGAGAATGTGTCCCTCCCTCAGCCCCAGGCACAAAACATCAGCCTGGCTCTCAGCATCACCACCTGCAGCTGCCACACAGCTGTGTCTCAGCTCCAGATGGACAGGAGTGAGGGTGCACCTCCTCCTCCCAGCCAGCATCCCCCTCCACTGGGTGGGCATGGGGAGCTCGGTTCACTTTCTGCCATAACAGAGGCGGGAGGCTGGAGCAAGTCCCTGCTTTGGGAAGGGGCCACAGGTCAGGTCCTACAGCTGCTGTAAATAGTTGCAGCACTATTTAATTCAATGCAGCCTTTATTTACATCAGCTGATCTGGCCCCACTTCTCCTGTTTTCCTGTGCTTGTTTCCTTTAAGATATATATTTTATAGCCTTGTAAAACACCACTGTATATTCCTGTATAAACTAGTAAAGATATAAGCACAATGTGATTCTGCGGTGTTATTACAGCAGTGCCTGAAAAGGGACCCCAGTGTGCCAGGCCTTGTGTGGCTCTCTGAGTGACAGGGAGCTCATGTCCAAAACAGGCAGAGCAAGCAGCAGGGAGAGAGAGGAGGGAATGGAACAAGAGAGGTTGGCCCAGCCAGGAGAGGAGAAGCAAGGCAACAGGAGCCAGGGGCCAAAAGGAATGAAGCTGAGACGAAGAGCTGAGAGCAGGAGGGGGAGATGAGCTTTGGAGAAAACAGCAATGAAAGGCTGAATATGGCCAGCAAAAACTGCAAAATACTCTGGCATCTGACCCAGCTGCTCCTGCAGCTGTTCTGCCTGTGCTTGCCTTTGCTGGGCTTCTTCCTGCCTTTCTCTTTCCAAGGCAGGGGGTGGTGGGAATGGGGGATAACATGGTGAGAGGAACATGGCAAGAGCACACACAGAGGTATGAAGGACATTTCCCTGAAAATCTCTGGGTCCAGCCACTGAAGGGAGGAAGATGGCTCTTTCGAGCCCCGAATTTCCTCCTTCTCCTTCTCTGCCATCTTAACAACCATTTAATGCTGCTTGGGGCTCCCCAGCTGCCTAAGCAAAGTACTAGAAATAAATCCTGGCAGAGGTGCTGGTTCCTGGGCAGTTTGACCCATCTGCCCTCCTGAGGGAAACCTTCTTTCTAACCAGAAGAAAAGGAGAAAAAATGTAGCAAAACCATCAATCTGCCTCAGTGTCCCCAGGTATTCAGAAGGAAGGATTTACTTCAGCTGGGCAAGCTGGGCAGGATATGTAAAAGAGGAGGAGGTGCATTTTTTTTACCGTGTTATGGCTGGGGTGCAGTCACGGGCACCACACCAGCCTCCCAGCCCTAGGAATGCCCACAGAGAAGAATGCCTTGTGGGTTCTCCACAAATATGCCTGCTCAAGGTCTGGCATAGGTGAGTTTTTTGTGCCCTCTCTGGAGGACTATCATTTGAAAAGACTAAGGTAAACGATGAAGGCTCAAGCTCTCTTCTATGGGCAGCAATGTTCACCAACTTTGTTTTCTCAGATTATCTGAAGTCCAGGCTACACCTTGAGCATGGAGTTTCACCACTGTATACGGCCGAAACACAGCTGTATCCAGTCCTAGGACACTTCCTTCAGAAGAGAGGGAAAAGAGAGGAAAGGTGCTGCAGCAAGACCAACTCAATAAGATCACAAATGACAGATGTGAAGGAATTTCAGAAATAAACACATACTGAACACAGAGAAAATATTTTGAAATAAAGATTGCTTATGAATAAGGGAAGGTTAAAGGCAGTTGCTGGAGAAAAAAAAATCCAAGATGAAAGTGAATAATGCAAATAAAAGGAAAACAAGAGAAGAAAATCAGTTCTTCTATATAGAAGATTTCTAGTTGCTGGGTGAGAACCAGTGGTTACTCCAAGCACAGTGCCTAGAATTGCAGGTTTGAATCTGAGAAAGGTCAGAACAACAGGGAAAGGACAAATCACAGGACAGACAGGAGGAACTGCGGTATAAAGAGAAAAGTTGTTTGTTTCTGTTGGCGAAACGCATTCAAGAGCTTCAGAGTGGGAGATTTCTACACGAAAAAATACAGAATGTTGTTCTTCTGCTCCACTTGCTCTTGGAGCAGTCGAAAAGCCCATCAGTTTTGCCACATAGCGGCCATGGCATAGCTGGGTTTATCAGCCCAGTACTGGGCTTGAGTTGATTATACACACATGCCAAGCAGGACTTACTCTTTCAGGCTCTGGGCCATCCTAATGTGACCGCATGTCTTGCAGAGAACTGAGGTAGTGCCTCAACACAGGGCAAGCAATCGGCCTAGGCCTGGGTATGTCAGCGTGCTGAGAGGCCGGATGTAAAAACATACTCACTGGAGCATCTGCTGTTGACTTTAAAGAAATGCCTGTTTCTTTGTTCAGATGCATATTGAATAGCAAGGAGAGATTTTACTTGTTCTATCAGAAAAATATTGGTTTGTCTAACCCCTTTTTTTCAAGGAGCAGCAGCTCTGAGCAAGCTTTGATGATGAGAGGATTCTCAGGTCTACAAGGGAATTTCTAATCAAAACACATCAAATTTGTGGATTTCTGGGGGTGGTGGAATGCAGGAGGCTCATTCTGACCCAGCAACTGCCTTTTCTGGACTCCTTCAGTTTGGAGCTGGTTTGCTGTGCACAAACACACATTCCTTGGCATAGAAACCTTCATCCTGTCTTCTGGCACCCTTCAGGAGTACAGCCTGCATGCTCTCTGCTTGCTGCCAGACTTCCCCTTACAGCTTCTTCTCCTGGCAAGAGGGGAAAAGCAGATTCAGGGGACAGAGAAAAAGCAGAGCAAAGGCACGTGAGTGGTGGGCCCATCACTCCTCATCACAGGGGCTGAAGTGCTCACTTGGTGTGAGTCCTGCCTGAGACTCTGTGCAAAAGCAGTGCTTGAAAGGACTATTACTTCATTATTCCCATTTTAATCCTTGACCATTTTAACCATTTTGTTATTCCAGGCAACTACTTGTTTCATTTATGCTGCATGCTTTCAGTCTAAGTGGAGGAGGTCACAACAGGACAAAAACCAAGGCAATGAGCAGAGGATGATGTGCATGTAAAAGGATTATTTCAGTTTATACCTTCCTCAGATCGGATGTACTTTTTCAGGGTGGGAACAAGGGACATAGAATCATAGACAGGTGTTACATTTAGCGCAAGTAAGTGATAAACCTCTTGAATTTTCCTTTTTTCCCCCTGGCATCTCAGGCATATTCCACCAGGGACTCCTATATGTTGTCAATCATCTAATGAATTTATTTCAATAAACATCTTATGTCAACCTGAGAACCAAAAGGAAAGGATCTCAGCTCAGGAGAATAAAGTGCAAAAAGTATGTAGAGGAGCTTTCAACAGTAGTAAAAATCAGCTCTCTACAACAAAATTGTAAGGCTCCAATAATAGACCTTGATGACAAGCGGAATTAAATAAAACATGAGTGATGAAACCCTGTAATGTTTATGGTGAGGTAGTCCAGACAGATGATTATTAACTGTTACCAAAACAGTGTCTTGGCAGTAGATGTGCAGTAACCAGGATGGAGACTGGTAGCTAGTTTAAATTACTGGTAAAGATCTGTTATAAGTTTCGAAGAATCCTTCTAACACAATGGAATAATAGCATGAAATCAGTAATTGCATGTGTGGGTGAATAGTGCCTGACATCATATTCAGAGGAGGGAAAGGGTTATTTCCCATTTCATTCTGACTTGCTATCATATCTATTTCACAGCAAATACCTAAGGAGTAGGGTTGGGTCTCATGTTTTTTAGCTAAGCAGCCATGAACATACCACGTCACACCCTGCTTGAAAAAGAAAAGAAATGGGAAAAAAAGTATGATTTTTGCTCCCTGCCACACCTGGAAATAAAACATCAGCGATCCCCAGACGTAATTCACTGAGTGATTCCAGTCTGACTGAGACGCCCAAATCCAGCCTCTCCTTTGGCCAGGAGCAGTGACGCCTGTCAGGCTCAGGGCTAAGTACTGAAGAAGCCTTCTGGGACCGGGAACACCTACATCTTAGCTAGGCAGGCGCAATCCATAAAAGCCTCCATCTACGCAAACGAACTGTTTCTGACCCATCACAGATCCCAAGCACCGTCACCGCCTGCTGCAGGGGACTGCTGTTTATGTCCCTTATTGACAGGCTGCTCTTGTAAAGGCTTGGGAGTCCTCAGGGAGATGGATAGAAACTTCCAGGACTTGTCACCCTGCTACAAAACAGTGCTTGTCTCACATGTGTGCTGCACTGTGCCTTAAGTATCCTGTTGCCTTAGCCTTTGTAATGCTTGGAGCCTGTGGTCTGCAGCTCCAAAACCTTTTCCCGAAGCTGATGAGGCAGTGTTTTCCAGACTCTCTTTGGCCATACTTTTCTTTAATTGTTTTTACGCTGTTGTTTTTCTGCTGTTATTTTCAGGGGTCTGCACCTGCAAATCCTGGCAGCGTTGTCAGGACAGGGCCTCATGGGAAGCAGCTCCCACTGCAGTGGGATTTGACCTCCTTTTCCCGTCCTTCTTTGTCTCTTGGTTTGTGTGTTTTAGTTTATATCACAGAAAACCAAATATAGTCCACAGCAAAGTTAACAATAATAACAATAACAGTAACAATAAATAATAATATGCAATAATAATAAATATTCAGTAAATGTTATCCAATAGTATCTGTACACACCAAAACTTAACAACCAGTCAATGTGAAACATTTTCATTTAATTAGCATGTTTCAATCAGCACAAACAGTGCTCTTCTTTACAGAACAGGAAAGCAGGTCCACGCAGCCAAGTTGCAAATTTATCCTAAACTCTTGATCTCGTTCTGAGACCTCCTACAACTAGCCCAAGTGACATGTATAATACCAAATTAACTGAAATTTGTTTGCTTGAAAACACCAACATCTGTCACTAAGATTTTTTAATACATCACTGACATCAATCCTGAAGTACAATATATATAGCAATGGTGGTAAACCTAGATAGCCCTTATTGGATCCAGTGCATGCTTCACATTTGAACTCGAAATCCAAACCTGGTATACAAGATAGTACAGTTGTCTTCAGCAAAGAACAGTGAGCTCTGTCTGTTTTCAATACACAGATGCATGGCCCCATCATGTTAGTCCCATACTTGGATAGGAGACTTCTCCAAAAGCCATCAAACATCCTCATGTTTTCCTAGACCTCATTTCTAATTCTTGCTGCAAACCCAGTGGTGAGCATTTCCCCTGGATTACAAGGGTTTATTGACCAGGTGTTAGCATTGAAGCTGGAAAGAACCATCTAGCTGAGAGCAATTTTGAGTCTGGGAGTCACTGATCACTCCACAGACAGCACAGCTGAAGATAGGACAGGGCTTCAAGTTATGTGTAGCTTTGGGGTTGGAGTCAAGCTTTCACTTGCCACTGAGCCAGGAATTGGAGCTGTTGCTGAATCGAGGTGGTACTTATAAGACAGGTTTGGGGGTATTTCTATCAGGGTCCATCTTCTGTATTCAGATGTAGTCTGACATTCCTCACTGGCCTATTCTTGGATATGGATTTAGAGTTGGGTTTCATTTGTACAGGAGATCAGGGTTTGACTGGCACTGGACATTAGTCCTCAGTTCTTGTTTGATCCAGAAACAACTACCTATATTTTAATAACTCTAACAAAAAGTGCCAGGGAGCCCATGGTTATTTTGGTGTCTGTCAGAGTTCCATGAATGCATTTTAGAATTAAGATTTGTTCTAAGATTTAAAACATGGTTTTTTTCAGTTAAAATTCTACCTCCTGCCCATCACTGAGTTTCTTAGACATTGGTTTGCATTCTTCACATTCAATCCCTTTCCCATTCAAGCAACCCACCTGGCTCAGACAACTGGCAAACTTTCACGCTACCCTGTGCAAACAGTTCTCCTTTTACACATGTGGTGCAAAACCGCAGCCTGAACTCACAGTCACTCACAGTCTGCCCCTGCATTCACCTGTGTCATTCAAACTGGAGCTGGACCTTCTGCTGCTGAGTGTGAGGTGAGTGGTGTTTTTGTGCCAGTGTTTGAGTTCAGGAAAGATGCACTTGGATTTGCATTTTACTGGAAAACATGTACTGTTTTTAATATCATTTTTGTGTAGGTGGTGTCGGTGGGTTCTTGGTGTAGAAAACAAGGCACCCTCTGTAGACCTCCAGCAGTAACTGTGAGCTGTGGGTTGCTGTAGCCCATAGCAGAGATCCTTTGGCCCTCACCTCTGTGGCACTGTGCCACATGTGCTGCTTTCCAGACCATGCTGTCACCAAATCAAGTCTCTTCCTCCTGTCTTGCTTATGCACAGAGATGTGGAAATATCTGCTTTGTTGTGGTTCAACCCCAGCCAGCAGACAAGCCCCACACAACCACTCACTCACTCCCCCACCAGTGAGACTGGGAGGGAATCAGAAGGGTAAAAGCCAGAGAACTTGTGGGTTGAGATAAAGACAGTTTAATAGAGAAAGCAAAAGCTGCACACATAAGCAAAGCAAAACAAGGATTTAATTCATTGCTTTCCATGGGCAGGCGGGTGTTCAGCCATCTCCAGGAGAGCAGGACCCCATCATGGAACAATGTAATGGTTAGTTGGAAAGACAAGCATCATCATTCCATATGTTCCCCCTTCTTCCTTCTTTCCCCGTATCATGTGCTGAGCATGATGCCATATGGTCTGGAACATCCCTTTGGTCACTTTTTGTCACCTGTCCTGGCTGTGTCTCCTCCCACCCTTCCAGGCTCCCCCAGCCTCCTCACCAGGGTGGCAGCACAAAAATCAGAAAAGGCCTTGGCTCTGTGTAAGCCCTGCTCAGCAATAACAAAAACATCTCCACATTATCATCACTGTGCTCAGCACAAATCCAAAACACAGCCCCATACCAGCCACTGTGAAGAAAACTAACTCTAGCCCAGATAAAACCAGCAAATGCAAGAACTAACCTTCTATTCTCGGGCAAGCTGAGATGGATCACACTGCCCTTGGCTGACCCTCTAAGTGTGGGTAGATCCAGCCCAGTATTTCATTTCAGTAGCACAGTGAAATGAGCATCCTTCATATTTCCTGCTTCTCAAGGTGGGTCCAAAATAATTTACCAGCCTATTACCCTATCACCTGACTGGTGAAAAGCTTTAGTCCACTGCTGTTCCTATATTCAAAAGTATTTGAATAGGATGGAAAGACTTCCCCAGCTCAGTGTTAAGTGCAGGCCAAATTCACATCAAATTGATCACTGCATGACAATAGCAATGTCACACGCACACAGCTTTCATTAAGTGGTAGAAAGAACTTCTTAATTTGCAATATATATTTTCTTGTTGCTACCAGAGACCCTGAGTTACGTTCTTTTGCATGTACAGTCTGTGTTGCCAGAGAGCCCCCAGCGGCCCCCTGGCCCACAGCTGCCTGTCATTTATTCCACACACAAAGTATGAATTAGCATTCTACTCCAATTTTAAAGCTGTTCATCATTACAATAAATTGGATGAATAAACAACACATTGGACAAACTCATGCCTTTAAAAATTGTTAGGTACTGTAGGGTTGAATCTTCTTGGTCCTCTTGTTTTTTCTGTGTATTGTTCTTTTCCTTTTTGATCTTTGCCGTAGGTCCTTTCTTTCCTTATTTAATACCCCTCCCCACTCTCAGAGGGCTCAGAGTTTTCCTTGCCCCAGAAAGCAAAGGACAAGACATCAAATCCAGATCTCTTGGAAAAGAGCATCATGCACAAACCACAGGAGCAATGGGTGTTCTGAGAGCATCTTTTCAATGCTTTGTCCCTCACTTTGATGCTTTCCCATATGCTCTCTTGAAACATGGTGAATCTCTGTTAAAGGCTCTACCTTCTGGCTTTATCCCGTGTACAGGCAGATCCTGTAGTCCTGTAAAAGTTAGCAGTACAGGATAATAGAAAAAGTATGGAGAAGGCTTTCAGTCTGGAGGAGAAATTAGAGTTGACAACCAACATGCCACCCACTTCCTATTAAAAGATAGTGGTTATTTGCTAAAGCCCTGAGGATTAAATCCTAGCATTACCTTTTATATCAGCTTTAACAAAAATCTCCCACAAATCACAAGCAGATCTTCAGATAAATTAGACTAATTCCCTGTGAAAATTGCAAACACTCTTTCTCTCCAAGTTAAGTAATTGTCACAGCACAAGGAAGGCTTCACTTCTTTCTGTACCCTCACATCCCCTTCATTTTTTTCCTGCTTGATGTAATCCTTGTCAAATTGTCAAAGAACATTTGCACAGTCAGTACTGGAGATTAGTCAAAAGGCATTTTAACAAATTGCTGAGCCTGGATGAAAGGATCATGGGTTGAACTGCAAAGACACAGTCCTCTCACTACTAAACTGCAGTACGTTTTGAGAGGGACCATCCTTCACCTGCTGCTAGGCACCCAAATGTTGTACCAGGCTATGGACCAGAGCCTTTTCTTTGCTTTAAGATGTGTGGCTGCCACATTTCACATACATGCAGATACTCTTGTATCCCCCCAAAGACGGCAGGACTGTGGAAGTAGTCCCTGGCCCTGTAAGAGTCTTTGAGCAGGGCTTGGCACTGCCTAGGAGGAGTTGGATTGACATCAGCCCTAGCCTGGCAGAGAGCATGCCAGCAGCTATGCAGGCTGGACAATCCTATGCCAGTGCTCAAGGCCATGTTTGTTTTTCAGCTTCAGGTACAGTCCAAGAGCTCAGTCTTAGCCACTGGCGAGGAAGATCAAACAGGGCTGAAAAATCTGGACTCTGCCTCTCACCATCCTAGTTTTTAAGGAGACCAAAGCCATCTCAGCCACACTGGCTGGAGACTGCCCTGAGGAGCAATGCTTCCTGCTCCTTCCTAACACTTAACCCAAAAGCCCTTATAAAGAAGCCCTGAGGTGTCAAAGTTTCCAGCACTGTCAATATAAGCAGAAAGGAGATGCATTTTGGCATCATGACTTGCTTCCTGGGAACCTTCAAAGGCACCCATCTGTACTGACCACAGGGAGAAGGCCCCCGCTTTGGCTGAGGAGCAGAAGTTACCTTTGTAGAGCTGGAAATGAAGTAGCTATTGCTGAATACATGGAAGCTACTATTTTCCAAAACCAGGCTGCAATGGCAGGCTGATGCCTGATGCTATCTTACACATTGGCACCGCACTCCAGAACTCCTCTGCCTATAAAATACTTTGCAAAAGACTCCCAGCGGGGTGGGAGTATAAAATCGGAATGAAAGATGGGAAGAATCATAAATAGGAGGGTAGGTCAGATGCCAAAGCATAGTGAGGCTGGTGACAAAATGACTGTTCCCATGTGTAAGCACAGCTCTCTGTAGCACAGCTAACTTCCAGCTTTGTTCAAATGGTGGAAAGTCTGAGAATGGCATCAGCTCAGCCCTGAGAAATTTGGGACATGCTGTACTTGGTGAGCAGCACCTGGAAGTGATTGGCGATCACCCACAGTGTAAAGGCAGGGTTGGCCTGAGAATTGTTTCCCACTAGTGCAGCTCCAAGATGCACATTCCGTTTCCGAATCCCCAAAGAAGCAGCTGCATTAACTTGCTGTAGCAGAGATGCTGCAGAAATGATACGTAAAGGCATCTCATGGTAATACGTTCATTCCTTGCTTTGCCAGCTTTGAGGAGCACCGTGATTTGAAGGGTCACCAGCTGTGAAATTGGAATCGCACCTTTGGCCGAAAGAGAGGGTTATCAGTAAGGTGAAGCTATTCTTCTCTTACCTGCTTTATGGCCTCTAGCTGTTATGGAGGAATGATGAAAGAAGTGTCCTGAGCTCAGACTCAAGGATCATGATCCAAAGCTTGCAGAGGCTGTCCATGACCTGTGAGTTGGTTCTGGAGCAGGCACTTCTTCAGACTCCACCTTCCTGCAATTTGTCAACAGAAATAATGACTATGTTTCTAGGAGCAGTTGTGGAAAGGGTTTAAACAACAAGTAAAGAAACTTTAGGAACTACTAAGTTCTGGTGTGGTTTTCATTTTCTAATGCAGGCTTTTGCCAAAATACGTGAGCTGCTTCATCCAAAAGAAAAAGAGTTTGGCCCACATTTTTGGACTAGCAGATTAGCCAGTGGCAGAGGTTTTAGAGGCTGGAAGAAACTTTGAAGCAGAGAGATGACATACTAATTATTCACAAATTGTCCATCGAAGTATGTATCTGTGGATTTGCCCAATAACCTAAGCGTTCATACTCTTTCCAAATATACCTATTCTAATTCTGACTAAAGGGATATGTACTTTTTTCTAGACAAAAAGCCAATAATTTCCTGTTTTTTTCAGGAAAATATCTTGAAAGATGTTTCTGTTTCCCTTCTCTACCCTGCCCCTCATTTCTTCTAGTATGTCATACTGTTTTCATAAAAGATTCTGTAAACAGCAGCCCTGGATTTAATTCATACATATTACTAGGAAAAAAGGATGCAACAGTAATAACCTGTAGTAACAGGGACACCTGGAGTTCAGAAGGTACCTGTTTTGATGGGAAGAACGGGTATCATGGAGCAGCTTTCCCGCTACGTGAGGAGTCTGTTCCACATAATTTCTCTTTGTTCAGATTTGTCTCAAAGAGGCCAGATTCTTGCTAACGGAGAAAATTGAACTGAAAAATCATTCTTAGCTCTTGCTTTAATACAGCAGCAACTGAAAGTGGGGACGTATGCACAAAGAAACTTCAATTTCTTCTTTTTTTTTTTAATTCCTTTTTAATCAAAGCCATGCTTTGGGGTATTTTGCTTACATGACTTGAGGTTTTAACCCTTTGAAATATGTAAGAATGGGAAGAAAGGAACATTTGAGTTTTCATAACTTTTCCCTTTCCATATTTTCTTAGTTACATCACTGCTGTTCTTTTAAAGTGATTTGCCCAGCAGAAGATACTCTTTTTCAAAACCTTGTGTTTGAAAAACACAGACTTTTTCTTTTTTTTCCTAACATTCCCTCTTTCTTTCCCTAGTTTGCATTAGCAGGGATAAAGGCTTCGCTGAAGGAACGAAACTCTCTGTCACAGCCATGCAAGTGAAAGGGGCCACATGAGTGAAATCGGCTGGAACCTGGAACATCCTTTTCATGCTGATGTAGTTAAAACTGGCCTCAAAAGAAGGGCTTTTCATCACTTAAGCAAGCAAGGCAGATGGAATAAGCTCAGGAATCTCCCCAACTTCTTAGTGGTGCCAGTTTCAGTTAACTAGTCCTTCGAGTAGAACCACACATTAGCAACTTTGAATTTTCTTCCATTTCCTTGCTCTTACTTTGTGGCTGAGAACTTCTTGCCAGACCCACAAAGGTATTCAGGTGGCCATTTCCCATATAAGTGTCCAATTTGACGAAGTGAAATCAAAACTTTTTGAATCCTGATGAGCTGTATCCTTCCTTTCCTTTGTTATTGTGAACTGCATTTGGCTTTTATGGCATTTATTTTTCAGAAGAGGATAAAACATTTTATCACTTATGAAAATGTGGTTACAATTTGTATGCAGCTCTATAGAATATTACTTGGAGGTGTAACTCTTGCCATGCCATTTTCTGAATAGTCTATTTACTAAGTGTTAATGTGAGTCCCAGCAGGGTGCAGTTAGTAAACTTATGGGTGTTTAGAAGCATTACACTAAAGGCTGTATTAAATGCCCGAGCCTGCAATTAGAAAACATGTAACTAATGCTTGCTCATACAAATTGTTTCGATTGTCTGAGGTATTTGGATGCAGCTTTGAATTGAGGACAATTGGGCTGTTGCCCTTTTCAGACCCTGCACACAAATGTCTATACACACAGATGCACTTATACATGTGTATATATATATATATATATATATATACATATATGTGCATCTCTGTATGCATGTGTGCACTCTCTAATGCATACAAAACCCCAAATTTGGTTCAAACTCCCTGGTTCTAGTTCTGCTGCAGTGCTCAGCAGAGGAGTTTGAGATGATTTATCCTGCAGGAGATGCCTACACTGCTATTGCTCTGGCTGCTTCTGTAACTGCTCTCAATCCCGGATTCACCTTGTCTAACCGATGCCTCCTGAAAATGAGGAGCCAGGCATTGACTGAGTGACCCTCTTTCTGTTTAACTGCAGAGAAAACTCAAACTCATGCTTAGACACCTGGACTTTCGGTTGCTGTAGTTTCATGAGATTAGTCCTATTCCCAACGGCATGTCTGAGGTCCCAGTGGAAATCTTTGCTGGAGCTAGACTGGAAACAGAATTCCTAAGGGCAAACTAGCAGCCAAGCCCTTGAAACAGCTTTTCTTTCACATAGAATGGATCTGTGCATTTCAAACTGTAGTTATTATGTAGTCAAATTCTTGATTTTCTTAATTTAGGCTGAGATTTGTTTAAAACTAATTTTAATCCATGGCCCTGAATTAGTTTGTCTTAATTGATATAGCTGTAGAAAATAGAAATAAAGAAAAAATCAGCAAGGTCTACTTTTTAAGTATATCTGACTTTAAGTTCCTGAATTATGTCTGAAACACTCTTTACCATATCTTGATTACACTGCTTCATGATGTAAATATATAAAGCCTATTTTTATTCTAGAAAATAAGCTATTATTAAAAAAGGGTGGAAAAATTTAACTGTAGTGAACTTCTTTGCACTAATTTGGCCCTAACTTTTGCACAGGCATCCTCAATATGCAGCACACCTGTTGGCTTCATGGACTGGAATCTGGAGTTATTAACACTGAGAAATAAACCCGGCTGCTGTTTTGTTTCACTGACCTCCTTTTTCTGAAACATTATTTTACATGTTTTGCCATTACTGTCTGAGTGATGTAAAGTGAACAAGAGCTCTCACATCCTCACAGATACAGTCTATTTCTAATCTCAGGTGTAACATCTTCCCAATGTCACAAGTCATTTGCTGTCCCCCACTCTCCTTACTTCCTAGCCTGCAGATAGTGAACCTGCAGAAGGGGCGTATGAAGGGGTAAGAAGAAAGGCTGACAATAAGAATCTTCCAGCAGATTAAATATATAAAATAAATCCATAGAGGAGATCAAAAAGATATTTCAGAACAGCATTTGTAAAACTGTATGTTTTTAATGAAAACCATAATTGAGGAAATAGTTTTTCTTTAAGAAATGTCATTATTTACTTAGACAGCAGCAGGAGACAGTCTGCCAAGAATGTCTAGATGTTGCTTGGTATTGGAGTTAATCCTGCAACAGACCGAAATTTAACATTTTCTTTTTAAGAGTAGGGGGCATGAGGGGTGAAGATCACCAAAGAAGGAAACCCTCAATGCTTTGATCTTACATAGTGTTTTCTTGAGTACTCTACTACCTGTTGAAACCATACAGCCTTGTATTTTTAATTGGAAAAAGGACAGTATGTGACTATGTTTGTCTGTGATAGCATTTTGTGGGAATGTGGGATTTGTGGGTAAAAGATGTGTTTGAAGCTATTTCTGTGGATGGCACCAGCTGCTTCTTTGCCAGTCTGTAACCGGAAAGGGGTCTGCACCAGCAAAGAGCTCAGCTCTCAGAGCAGCGTATGTCCCTCTTCTCATCCCACCACTGCTACAACTACTCAGTGAGCTGAAAAGGAAAACAAGGCTGTCCAAACAAGCCTGACAACCAGGGCAAGGATGGAAGCAGATAGGTCACTCTTGGCAGAAATGCACAGAATCCTTGCTGTGTCTTAATTAATGCAAGGCTTTCTTGACTCAAGGAGATTTGCCTGGCTGGAACTTTAGATATAATTACCAAAAAAAAAAAAAANAACAAGGAAAATAAATAAAATACAAAAAGCCCCACCACCAAAATAAAATGATCTCACTTACCGTAACTGGGGAATTGCAAAGTGCAATATTTTCCAGACTCCAGGCTAGGAAAATGTGTTGCTGTTTTTTCCCCTGAAATCTCCAGGGACACTAAGAGAATCAGAAGAAAGCAGCCTGGTTTTGTCTTAAAACCAGTGGCAAGGGTTCCCTGGTAGTCAGTGTTGCTAAGCCTTGCTAATATTTCTCAAGACAGGTAGGAAAGCTTGCAACAGATCAATTAGTTTTCATTGAAAAAGCCCAGAGTGTATCTCAGGGAACATGATACCATTTTCCTTTTTATTTCCTAACTAGCATTACTTGGGATAGACATTTATGAAACTTGTCTTTTAATGGGCAAATGCCAGTAAAATGATCAGATACTGAATATCAGACACATGTATCTATTTGGTAATGCCATTAAAATTTTTTATTACTCCAGCCAATAATATAAGGGTGAATTAAATTGAACTTCTGCAATCAAAGAAGGTTTAATCATATTTGTAAATAAACCCAATAGGCTATCCACTGTCTCTGCAAATGCAAAAGGATTCTGACTGCCAAAAAGCCATAGGTTTTACTGATTGATTTTCCTGTAAACAAACTGGAAAATGAAGCTACTGTAGTGACCTTGGGATTTCCACCTATAGACATTTTATAAATATTTGGTGATACCTAAAATGTACTTTGAACATGTGTTTATTATAATATACAATACTAAAATGAAAAACAGAATAAACTCCAATTACTTCCTAAACATTTTGCCTGATAAATCTGGAACACGTTAAAAATATTTTAGGAATAATTGAAACATTTCACACATTCAGCATTGATGCAGCATTCTTTTTTATATTTAAACCATCTGTGTGTTAGCCGGTGCTTGTCAGATGGGCACTGTGAAAAGAGTCCACTGATTTTCTGGGAATTGTTCTGGCTGAGAAAGCATTTGACCAGTATAACCACACAGGTCACGATTTATTAGCCAAGGCAGCACCTCACAGCACACAGGCAGGTATCCAACACGAAACTCGCCTCAGAAAGCTGCAACCCCTACTGTTTTCCCCTGGAACCTAATCCAGAAAACATGACTTGAGGGAGGATCCAGCAGAGGAGTTTCATGATCTTCTGCTGTTTCATGGAAATGAGTTTGGAAGCTATTTTTCTGGGGTAATCCATCACGAAATAATCATGGAACAAATGTGTCTTATATAAAGATTCAACTATTCCTCCCTTGGCTTCTCTATCCACTGCAGTGGTCACTAAACAGTGGTCCTACTTCTGCCTTACACGGACACAGTATCTTCTTCCCATTCCCAGACCTCACCTCTGTATTTCTGATTATCATATTAGCCTTTTTAACCACAAAACAATTTTAGGAATTCATGTATAATAGATTATTTGTAACAATTTCCACAGCCCTTTTCTGCTTCCTGTGATGTAGTGCCACATCCTGTAAACGTAGCTTGTACACTTTCATTTCTAAAAATGAACCTGTATTTGGCTGCATTTGGTTACACCCAGCTTATGGAGTGAGCCAGATCACCTTCACTCACAGGAGTACTGTCATCTTTACTGCTTTCAAATCGGTGTCATCTGAAAAATGTATTAGCAATCATTTATGTGGTATTTGTGATTTAAATAAAGATCATGTTGGGTGGAAATGAGAAAGGGATGGTTTCCCTTCTAGAAAGTTGCCACCCATTGATAATTTCCCGTAAAATATCTATGTTGAAGTCTGGTAGGTACTTTTAAAAATGCTATTTCTTGGAATTTTACAATCCGCTAAGTGTTTTGTCAGACTTTCATTTGCTGAAATTATTTTTCTGTGAATAAAATCAGGTTGACTTGACAAGCTCCAGCTTCCCCAAAGTCATGGTACTTGGCAGAGATTTTTACCTCTGCCTTCAGTATCCACCATTTCCTGTGTGCCACTCTCAAATGAAAGCTAGGCTAGTCAGCTTACATTTATTTGGGTTGTTCCTCTCACTTTTATTTTTTTTTTAAATTACATACATAGCATCCACTACCCACCTAAAGAAAATGTAAGATCCTTAGCTGCTCCTCAAGATGTCTTGGGGACAATTAATCTAGCCTTTCTGAGCTGAACAGAGCCAAGCAGGCTTGCATGCTCCCAGTTTACTGTTAGATCAGAAAACATTTCATCAGCATCATATGATACTCATACTTCCTCCAGCTTTGATCCACCAGAACAGAAATACTTATTGAATGCATCTGTCTCACAACGTCTCATTACTAGGAGTTTAACCATCAACATTTAGTAATGGACTCACAGAAGTTCCTTTCATATCTCATGTAAATTTATGGAAGACATTTCTTGTCTTATGTGGGGTTTGCCCCCTTTTCCCCTATGCAATGCATGGGGGGAGAAGCAGCTGGTTGGTGCAGCTCAGGTTGGGAGGGCCCTAAGGAGGCAGAGCTTATATGAACCAGGCTTGGGCAAAACCACCCAAACACCTGGGAGCTTCTTCCATAGGGAATCTCCTGGAGGAGAATTTGGACAGACCAGTCTTACAATGTTAGGGCCAGATGCCAACTGTAAGGCTATTGTAACATACTCTTAAAAATACCTTTTTTCTTTTCCTAGTGAGCTGACCAGGTGCTTTCCTCCTGATTATACTCCCTGACCTAGGACACAGGATCTCTGTGCTCCCATGAGGCTGCTTCTTGTGTTGGTGAAGTCCTGACATCAGCAGAAGAACAATGACACAAAAGAATGCCATTGTCTTAGAAAGCAAGAGCAGGACAGGCCATCACTTCATCTCATCCAAGCTCTCGTGCTCAGCAGGCCGTGATGCCTCATCCAAACAGGCTGTCTCGGCTCCAGCCAGCATAGGTGAGATCATCTTGCTGCCGGCTCACACCAGGCTCTCAGTCCTAGACAGGTGACTCAGCAGCCCCCACAGAACTTGTTAGGAAAGCCAAGGATTTGTTGGCTGTCATCAGGCCACAGCTGGAGCAGAGGGAGAAGAACCAGCAATGTCTCTGTGAAGACTGGTGGGGCATGAACAGCACTTGCCCCAGGCTTGAGACTGCCCAATGTTGGCACCACAGCACCTGGTGCCAGCTCCTGGGGAGGTTGCCCAATGGGCAGAACTCTGGCATGGCACTCCAGACAATCCCTCATGGAGGTGCTGGTGTGATGCCCCTCACACTCAGTGCAAACATCCCCTGAAGCATCTCTTCCAAGCAGCCTTGGGCCTCTGCAGTGTGGCACAAGCAGAGGCAGGTGCAAGATGGCCAGGGTGGAGTGCTTGGTGCCATGGCTTTTTCCACATTTTCAGTGGCAGTGCCTCTGCAGTCACCCCTTCCACTAGAGCCCCACCAGGACCTTCTCAGTGACCCAGCAATGAACCACCTCCCTAGGTCAGGTTCCATGTACAGAACTGAGCTGGAAGAGATAAAATAAACCCAAATCCACCCATCTGGTGCTCACTGCAGGACCTCTGCCAGCGTGGAGTTCCACTGGGATCCAGGCCTTACATGTTATATTTTCTGCAGATATTCTTACAATTAAAAACAGGACTACAAAGGAATCTGGGAGGGAGCTCTTGGCAGCATGTTGAAAGCCCCTGAATAATTTTTTAAAAGAAGATTAATGTAACTGTTGCTGGTACCTCTAGGGAAAAGAACAGCTCCATTTTGCAGCAGGCTGTAATTTGTAAATTGAATCTAATACTGCCACATAAATAATACTGCAGAGATTAAATCTGGAGAAAGGTGTGAAATGAGAGAGCTACAGCATCTAAGAAGCAAATGCAGCAAACACTTTTACAGTCACTGCAGAGCAGAATACATTAACAAACATTCTATTGTTCAAGTCAGCTCTCTGCTAAATGAGAATAACATGCACTTTATATCACAGGGAAAGTGCCAAATATTGCAAATTTTTCTTCTATTTCCTCGGAGCTAGCCTCTTTGGTCTCCATGTTGCAGTCTTGTGTTATTGTTCCAAGAAAACTTTTGTGTCCTCAATGTATTCTCTATAAACTGTAAAAACTCCAACTTAATATTAAAGCTTTGTATTTTTCCGGTCTGGGATAGAGGTCACGAAGCTACTAGAATGCATATGTACATGAAAACATTACCATCTCTTAAAAAATGAGCAAAATATAAAAATGTCCTATTTTTGTCCTTTCATCCCCTGGCACATGTGACATCCAGAAGCCTGTACACAAGCCTGATCCCAGAGTGTGAGACTTTATTGGTATTTAGAACACTCTTGTAACACATTACTCACTGTAAATAGTTATATTTACTAGAACTTGTAACTAGCAAAGGAAAAAGTAGACCTCTATGTCCTGTTAAAGTGGTTTAAACAGTAATTTTCTCAGATACTAGCTCAAATTTCATCAAAGGGAACATTTCACAGTCAAGCATTCCTTAATGTCATCCTATGGGCTATAGGTTTCTCTTTTCATTTGCTGTGTGTCTGTCACCTTTGTCCTCACACCTCCAGGCACATTTCTCCTTTGGCACAACAGGGTAGCAGCTGGGTCATCTCTCTTGCTATGAATTGTGCTGAAGTCTGGTCCCCTGCTCTGCTCCAACCCACTCAATGCCCATAAAAAGGAAGGACATCAGCACTGGCTGTGAAGTGACCAAAGGTAGTTTTCCAGCTTTGTCAAGGACACTGCCTTGACTCCCAGAGTAGCCTACCACTGAGAGTAGAGTGTGTGCAGGGTGATGAGTGAATTGAATGTTGTACTCTTCATTCTATTAAGTCAAACAGACCATCTGCATTCAATAAGTCAAAAAAAGTCCAAAACTTTCATAGGTCTTTGCCTTATTTTGGGCAGCTGCCATGTTCTAGTTGCATTTTTTTACTCCTGTCAAAATATTTTTCAATGCATAGCACTTTAGGTTTTCTGATTAGAAATGCTTGTGTGGTATCAGCCTCAAAAAACTCAAATTCAATAAAAAATGTGGATGCCATTTCCTATTGGTATTTCTAGAGTTTCCTGAAACCCCTGAAAAGATTGAAAATTTCCAGCCTGGAACAGAATATTTCTACAATTCCAGGAGTTGACTATACTTTTTTTTCTAGGGCTGAAAGAGAAACACTTTCCAAGCCACCCAAAGAGCTGCCAGTGTTTATTGAAGTATGGGTATTATCATAGAAGATCAGAAGTGAGAGACTTTCTAAACATACACACTATTTAACACCTCAGAGGATGTCCAATGTAACATTTAGTTATATGGACCATATACTTCACCAACAACCCTTTGAATCTGATGCTCTCTAGAAGCTGCTTTCTTGCAGAATTTCTATTACTTCTTGTTAACATCTTGGATTTTATCTTTTTTTTTGAAGATGAAAACAAAACCCACATGGTACTTGGGCAACAAGCCATTTCTTTCTGGATTTTTGAAATGCTTGAAGTCCCATAACTTACAAACATGAGAACAGCTGTAGCGGGTGAGATGAAGGGCCTGTCCAGCCCAGCATTCTATGTCTGATAGTGTGACAAGACCAGAGGGGAAGAGCAAAGGAGCAAAGCAAATGCATGTGGTACTTCTGTTGTCTTCCAGCCACCCACCACCTGCACCACAAACATTTCTCATGGCAGATGTAGAGATGTAATTTTTATTAATTTAGTAACCCTTTAGGGGATACAAACACAGACTGTGGGTTGCTTTGTTTTTGCATGGATTCCAACCATTTTAATGAATCCAGAAGGTAGGAAGGAAAAAGAAACATCACATAGGATGGGAAGGGACTTCTGAGTCCAGGCTCCCCAGTTGTGAATTTCTGTGGAAGACTACTCAGTTTCTTGTTCGAAATGAGGTGACCTTGCTAAAGCCTGTAGCAGCAATACACAGGCCATGGTTACTTCAGGCACACTCCTGATACTTTTTTTGTGCCCCACCCTTCCCACTCGTCACTGAACTCTGTGTTAGTGCTGTACAGTTTTACCTCAAACTTCAATAAGAGGGTTAACCAAGCACCTTTTTAACCTGAGTTTTGAGGTAGGCAAGAACAGCCTAGTGGACAGGCCGTAACTTGTTAGTCCATTTTTAGTATCCTCTGAGTACCCAAGGAATACTGACTCCCTTTGCTCACCCTGCACTTTCCTATGGACAGTTCCAGGGCATGGGAGAAAGTCTATCCATTTATCCCTTCTCTGCCCCTGCCAGGAAAAAGGCCTACATTAGCTGTGGCAGGGGAAGCAAACCTGCTCCCATCAGAGTGGCATCTCCTGGTGGCTAGAGCTGCTGGGGGCCAGAGGGTGGGATTAGCTTGCCACTGTACATCCCTTTGACACGGCCAGCAGCAAGAGGCATTTGGAGGCATTGGTTGTTCTCCAGCATGGGATTGGCTGTTGTAAGTGGTCCTCAGCCAGATAGTCCTCCTGGGGGAAAGTGTCATAATTATTCCTGGACATCTAGCTGGGGTGTCTGTCTGTCATCTAGCCTTGCCGATCAAATCACACCATGTCCTCAAGAGGTGAATATTCGCTAAAGACCTGGTTCTCACTTTCTCAGTGCAGAATCACTCTCCCCACCTCCTGAAAAGAAAAAGTGGGGAGGGAAGGGGGGAAGAGAGAAGAAAGCCATGAAAATTCAAAGTTCACCTAAATCTATCAACATGTGCATAACGCATGTTTGTATCTATTAATCACTGCTGGGGAAACACAAAGCCACAATGCCATTATGGAAAAGACAACAGATCATTCCAAAGCCATATGGCCACCACCATTGATCCTCACATCCAGGAATCAGTGAATGATCTTGACTGGTAAGAATGTAGAATAAGAGCCAATATTATAACTCTGCTGCTTCTACAGACTGTGGAGAAATACACTTGGAGTATAATTCAAAACTGCAACAAAGGGCACATGAATGTGCTATCGATATTTGCTATCAAAGGATCTGATCATGTGGTGTGATGTGCTCCAAGAGTGATTACAGCAGCATTTTAAAAAATTACATTGCCCTATTTGTTCCTTAATAAATCAGTTTTTTAACAGAATCCTGAGCAAGTTGGAACCTGAGTTATATGGACAATCCCCCAAATCCTTGATATATATGATTCCATATATTTGGGTAGGAATATGTAATACTGAATACGACAAGTGGATATGGGACTCAGTGTCTTTGTTTTGGTGCTTTTATTGATGCAGAAACCAGACAGGGAATTTCCAGCTAGCATAACAGGCTCTAAATGTCTTCAACCATGTTTATAAGCTATGTTAGAAGGTAGGTGGTCTCCGACATGGTCTTTAAATGCAATGGGCCAGATATTCAGCTGGTCTTAATTGGGATTCTTTTGTCTTTGAGAGCACCATGCCAATTTAACCCAGTGCAGGATCTGGCTCAGCATGTCCTTTCCACAGTGTCTGCTTAATCTGTGTAAATCCGAGTTAATCTAAAGTAGCTTTCAGTATCATTTAAAACTACCCCAAGGAGCAAACTTCTCTTTACAAGGATGAAATGGCAGCCAGAGATATTTCCTTAGAAAATGAGCCTTCAAAAGCTGATCTCCCAATCTGCAGAAATATGCAGCAGTCTTCAGTTCTCAGCTGGCACAAAAAGAGGGTCTAAATCTGAATCTCTCAATGGACCATTCAAGAAAATTTGTATTTGTCATGCAGCTTTGTGTAATTTTCAGTTTAAAACTTCAGATAAATAGATAGGAAAATGTCTTTTTACAAGGTACTGTTAACTTCTTCAGGGAAGACTGACAGCAAGAATGAAATGCAGCAGTAACACACATTCCTCTTCATAGACATTCATGGCTTCTCTCCGGGCTGGAGAGAAATGTCACTCCCCTCTCAACTTTCATAAAGTTCATTGTTCCCACTGGGTTGTCATTTACATATTTTTATTATAGAAGGCCTATGGGTTTTAGATTTTTTTCTTGCCTGTCTAGTTCAAGCTACTGCTGTCCCTGACAGGCTCAGCATGTTTTCCAGAGCTGAATGAGGAGCCACCAAGTATGTTTCTCTTTCCTCAGTGTTTTACTAGTTGGCACAGCCCCCTTTGGAAGTGAGACATAAGTTCAAAGGCCCACTGCTCAAGGGAGTGTATTCCAGGACATGAAGTGTTAAGGAGGGGGATGTTTGGCCACCTTCCCATGTGTTAAAACACTGACCTGGATATTCTGGGATTTTCTCCTTCCTGCCTGAAGGTTGTCACGGGACAGAGATAATTCCCAGAAGGCAAGGCATCTGCAGCCACCCTTTTTTAGGCAAAAGGTAGTGAATCTGCATTGGTATGATCCTTGCAGCAGCATCCTGGTGAAGCTGAAGCAGGCCAGATGAATAGCTCCAGGGGCTATTTCCAGGGATGGTTTTTCAGGCTGTGCTTGGGAGAGAGGTTGGAGGATGGGTTGCAAAATCCAACTTCCAAACACCAGTGATGTAACAGAATAAATTTGTGAACCTGTGGAGTTAGGAGCAGGTTCCTTGGATGCCAGTGATACCTAAATATTAGACATCAGGCAGGGGTAACACCTGTGGTGCCAGGTGCCTGTGCAGGGAGCATCCTGCACCACACAGCTACTCTGGGCTGTCTCTGTGTCCCAGATGCAGGAACTATGCATGTGCATCCCTTTGGCTGACTATCAGGCAAGAATGCATGAAAATTAAACAAATTACTGGTTATTACGAGAAACATATTTCACTAATTGGCTTCCGAGGGCAACATTTTATTGGGCAACAGCTATCAATAAGCAAAGTGTGGCACTTGTTTAGTATTAGAACTTTATTCTAGCCTAAGGGAAAGGAAAGACTAAAGGATCAAGGAGACAAATGAAAAACAAACACAGAAAGCTGCAAAGTTAAAAACACTGAGGGGAGGAAGCCACAAGGGAATGGGATTAGATTTCAGAGTCTCCGTAAGTGAGCACTAGGATCTTTCTTGTAAATTAATTCCACACTTAATTTTTGGAATTCTTTCTTACTTTTTCCAGGCTCCAGCCAAAGCTAAGTCAGATGAAATGTTATAAGAGGTTGGCATTCTGGGATGTAGTGGTAAACTAGTTTACTTTCCCAGTTTCCTTTCATATGTAGATTAAGCACTGAATTTTCTTTTGTCATTGCTTGCAAAGATCTAAGTTTCCTTCCTAAGGCATCATCTTTTATTAATCAGCTTATCCACAACAGAGTCCAAAGAGACTGGAAATGGGTTCAGACAGATGTTGATAAATGTCTTAAGTTTCTTATAAACTAAATCAAGGCCAGCCATGTTTTATTAATAAGCTAACCTTCAAACATACTTTGCCCTCTGCATACTGTATCACACTTTATATGCCATCCTGTTTACACTATTTGTCCCAATTTTATTCAAGGCTGTTAACATCCCTTTCTTAAAAAGGCAAACCTTTTTATATCTATAACATAGTCATAAGGGGTAAATGATATCATCTGCTAAAATATATGCTACATACCACGTGTGGTAAGAATTTGGAAAGACTCCTTTCCTTATTGCTATACCTCCTTTTCTTTAATTTTTTAAAATTTTTTATACCTGTTGCTGATTAAACATATTTAACCAGCATGCAGCTTAGCTGATACTATCACATTACCATGGAAAATAGACTTCTGTCATGCCCCTGAAGCTTTCCCCCCTCTCCAGCAGCAATGTTGTGGAGTAGATCATACTATGCCACTTATGTCTGCTCTCAGTCCAGACAGAATAGAAAACCCCAGGCCATTCCAGATCAACCTGCAGTCTCATGATGGGTCCCAAATCCTTCAGCTGTCGCCAGGCATGAAGTGGACACTTGAACATGCACTTTGTTTTACAGATCATCAACATCCTTCATATAAGTTATAAACATTAAGAGTAATGCTTCCGTAAAAGAACTGCATGGAGGCAAGAATGACTGGGTAAGCCCTGTGACAAGGGTGATCTGTGAAACCAGAGGACCTGTATAGTATTTCCAATGGAAAATTTGATGATAGGGACAGATGACAACCCAAGGAAAATGTTTAGGGAGGTGGGGAGAGCATGGACAGTGATGTCTGGCTCAAAGTGTTAGAGAAATGTTGAACTGGATGTCCCCTAGTGACCAGAACTGTGAATGTGATTGGTGACATTATCACCATCAAAAAAAGCTTAGATTATTTTAGAAGGGAGGAAAAAAAATCCCTCCAAATAGCTTTTAGCAATTAATTTTTTTAACCTATCCCTGGAGGTTAGTGTTTTAAAGGCATGACAATGTTACTGAAAGAAGCATTACTGCAGTTAGGGGAACACGACGGGTTAAAGGCGTCCTGCGATACGCCTTACAGCATGACATCCACAGGGTTGCTTTTTTGTGCTCCTCAAAACCAATTGTCAGATGTTTTGCAGTATCAACTCTCACTAGAAAGCAAGTTACACAGAGAACATATCTTCAAGAGGTACCTTTTCTTTGTAATGGTGTTTTATAGAATTTTAGGCTTTTGCAAGCTGATTTTTCAGAGATGCTGAACATTTTATCTTTCACTTAAGTATTTTAGGGATGGAGAGATACCATAATTTTGAAAAACAAAAATCCAATACCTTCTACCTTGGGCAAAATCCTGTCTATATTGTCATGGATTACAACTTTATCATTGACTTAAACTTTTTTTTTTAATATCGTTCATAAAGTTTGCACGATTCCTGCTAAAGCTGGAAATTATATATGTAAAACAAAGAACCAAGAAAAAAGGATGTGCAGTCAGAGGGTCCTCTCACAAATATGGCTCTGGGATGTGCAGCTGAGAACAGGATGTTCACAATGGCACAAAATCCCAAGTAACATGTATCATGAAACACTTCCTCTTAGGTCAGAGTTACACTGCTGATTCATTAAAATACAAAGTGTTGCACTCAGACTTCAACTTTGAAATGAAATCTTCTGAAAAATGGACCATCGTGGCTGAAAGAGCATGAAGTCCTGTCCTGTCTTCTATACTCCTCTTCCCTCCCAAGTTTCTTACAAAGTCTTCCTGTGGGAAAAGTAATGAGAAGATAAGCAGAATTCAAGCAGAGAACCTTGAAATGCAGCAAATAATTTATTGCAATAAAATGGAGTATCCATGAGAGACCTAAAAAGACCATCAGATAATTAAAGTGATACATGATTGGAAAACTATTTCTGACTGTGTCAATTAGACATCTGTTAAATGTTTTAACAGAAACTAATGAAACTGTGGTGAAAAGAGAAAAAAAAAACAAACCAAAAAGATGTCTCCAATTTACTAGACCTATTGTTTCACAAATGCATTCCCCAGTGTACCTCAGTGTGCTAAAACACTTTAAACGTCTTGCTCTCATCAGGTTCTTGCATAACGGATCCCCTCTGCTCCTTAGGTGCTTTTTGACAAGTGTAAGATTCCCCTTTGCTAACCAGCCTCAAATCTCACTGAAGCTAATGGGAAATCAGGACGGTCCTTCACCAAGCAGGTTTTGGCCCAGAGGCACAAATGAAAATACTTTCACCATCTTTATCGTGTCCAGGAGATGAAAGGAGAAATTTCAGTGGCACTTAGCACTAGTCTTGTAGGCCTCATATTCTGCGCTTTTTCCAGGACACAGAAATCCCATGTGCCAATTCCTCTTATTTTTATTGTAGCTGATGAAAGTTCCCAGCATGGAGAATCACGAGAGCCTAACTGCCAAAATTCCCTTGCGAAAATCCAGCCTCTAAAAAAATCAGTTTTCTCTCCAGAAAGAATATTCTACACAGTTCATGACTGCTCAGTGCAGGGTGTCCTGCTGAACACCAGTTCCAAGGATTTTCCTGTATCATCCTCACATGAAGTTGTAGCATTACCTCCTGCCAGGCTGTTCCACAGTGAAAATCACTACATTTCGCTGAGGTTTAAAGCAGAAAAAGTTCTCTGTAAACAGCAAGTGAGCTGCAAGATTGAATAGCCACCTATTCCATGAAAAGAGGGACTATCAGTGGGTGCACTAAAATTTGAAATGCCTTGCTTTTTAAAATCAGTCATTTATTTTCCTGTCAGCTATATTTATATGTAGCAGCAGGCAGCCAGAAGCTCACTTGAGCTGGACAGGAAATTTTTTACATTAAAGTTGTCAAAAATCTCTTAGTTATCACAGTGTCATCAATAGAAAAATTAAGACCACGCCTATCCTAGCAAAATAAACAAGATCAGGACACAGGCATGGGCTTTCAGCACAGGCCAACTATCCTTCTTCCAAGAACAGCTCAAATAAAGTAACAAAGACTTTCTTCTTCAATTTCTTGGGATGTCCTCAGAGGGGATGTTCACTGCAGTTTGTATTTCTCCTTCTGTGTAATTTGCAGAAAAATCTTAGCTGCACCCCTTCAACACAGTCATCAATTGGAAAGATCAATTGCTCTTAGTGGGTGAACCACCTTTCCCACCTTCTGCAGGGTGTCGGGACAGGGCAGGAACCCCCCTAAACTCCCCTGATCACTCCCTCTAATCTGGGAGTCGTTCAAACTCTGCTGTAGCAGCAGCAGGCACAAACCATGGTTAAAATGGGCTGTTGCATGGTGTCCCAGTGCATTGGCCCTCCCCAAGGACACATCAGCGGAGTGCTCAGCTCTGGTGTGGCCGAGGCCCTGGGCTTTACTGCTGCCCTCTGCCATGCCCAGTGCCACGGTCTGAGCCTGGGGAGCTCCTGTGCAACGAGCGAGCAGCTCCGGCATGTGCCGCTTTACGGCACAGATGTTGGGCCAAGCCTCACCGCTCCAGCTGCTGGCGTTGAAGGTGGAACCCTAATCCCATGCCAGGGAGCAACCGCAGGGAGCAGCTGAGGGCTGTGCGTGTGTGTGCGTGAGCATGTGTGTGCGTGTGTGTGTGTGTGTTTTTAGAAAGGCATTAATATGTCTGGCTGTTGGCGGGAAAATGACTTGTTAAATTGCTCAGAGGAGGCCTGGCCCACCTATAGTGAGACTGGAGCAGTATGTAATCACAGGGAGTGTAACTGATGGGAAAAATGTGCTGGGTTTACTGAGTGTAATAGATGCTAAAAGGTACAACCTGCTGTGTAGTTTAACAGCTCCTATTAAACCCCCAGACAAAGCATTTGCTGGGACTGTGGAAATTCTGCAAAGTCGCCTGTCCCAAAAGTCACTGGTGAGCACAAAGCATTTCTCTTTTTATAAACTGAATCATAAAAATAAAAAATAGAAAAAGCAATTTCTGAATATGTGATTGGATTAATGAAATTAACAGAGTACCACTAGTTTAAAAGAGTTTAATGATGCTCTAAGGAAAATGCAAACTGAAGGCATTAAAACAACCAGCAATTGAATGAAGCTGACTTGATCCCTTCTGTGCTACAAATTGGTCCAGCAATGAAGACAACTGCTAGAATGCCAGGGTGCTCTGACAGCATCTGGTAATCTTTACAGCAGAAAAACTGGTGGTGAGGCAGACAGCACAGGCGGCTCTTGGACTATTCTTTTATTTTCCCTGCTTCTTGTGGTAAATAATCTTCAAAGCATGTTCAAGCACAACCAAAACACTGAAAAAAAAAAAAAAAAGACAAAAAAAAAAAAAAAAAAAACACAAAAAAAAAAAAAAGAACAACCACCTTCTCAGAAGGGGAAGGGCAAAGGATCCCAAATCGCCTTCTGGAGACTTTGGAGAACAATGTAGCAGCTCTACACTCAATTAAGGGGCGTTTGGACTTGGCAATTAAAGGAGCAAGCCTTAATGCAGAGCTCATTTCACAGTCTGCTGCTTGTAACTGCAATAAAAGCATCAGGGACTGCTCGAAAACATATCTGGATGTGACTTCAGCACTGCTAAACCGCACACAAAGGAAATCCTTGCTGCAGTGACCTTGTTGCTACAGAGAGTGTAAAAAAAAAAAAAAGAAAAAGCTGATTATGCTAAATACCTGAGAAACCAGTTGGCAATATCCAGCTCTGCAGCTGGGTGTATGGTTTGGTACTGTGAGATCCACTACTCTCATAGAGGTAGAGCCAGTCCATGAGAGTGCGCTGCTCCAAGATTCCACCACCTGGCACCAGGGACATCGCCCCCCTGCAGGCAGTGCAGGCAGCCTGAACCAGGCAGCCTGAACCAGGCAGATTGCCCACATCTGCTGCCAGCAGCAAGGCAAGAGGTTGCAGCTCCTGTGGATGAAGGATGGCAGAGAGGAGGCATTTTCAACATGCAGAAGGATCTCAATGAGAAGCTGATGACCACTGCAGCAGAAATCAGGCAGAGTTGAATGGGATGGAAGTTCACAGTTGTACATCGTGGTGGTGAAAGAATCCATGCTAGGTGTATGCAAGCATGATAAATCCAGGATGAACAGAAAATCTTAACCATCAGACAGTTATGGGATGACTGAGTAGCTTGTCACTCTGAGAAGACCAAACATGTCCAGACAGTCTATACTACAGCAGCATTTTGCATGTGAAGTGCTGGTGCTATCAGGCAAGGAAGGCCCTGGCAGACCTACCAAGACTCTTGATCTAGGCTGCTGACAGCTGCTTTTAACAGAGCTCTTAAGACTCCAGAGAACTGGTAGCTTTTCTCCAGTGACCCTTCTGAAACCAAGTGCCTCAGCTGCTCTCAGAAATTTTAAATAGCTTGGACTTGGATCATTCCAATCAATCTCTCTGATGTCACATTGATAATAAACTAACTCTCATTACTCAAAAAAATAGGCCTGAAAGAACATCCTGAAAGAACATCATTTTGTGAAGCATTACTGAGGCAATGAGTCCCATGATGGAAAGGCTTGATTGTGTCACTGTAGGAAAACATGCTTGCCAGCCACAGGAATCAAGCCTTCTACTTGTGCCTGTGGTTTTTTACTGGGTTTGTGCATATCCACTGCTTGAATATGCAAAGAGAGGGACTGTGCATCCCTCATGCACCTCATAGTGCCTCAAAATGCATTTTGAGTACTAAGCAGCAGAAGAATAATTAAATTTATACCCTTCCTTACACCATCCACCCAAAAAACAAGGGTCCTATCCAGTCTATTTTATCTTTTATTTCCTGCTCTTTCCACAGACAGAAGGCTAGTGACATCTGCCACATCATTTACACTGTATTGACTATTAAGTTCAATCAACCAGATCCTAGGAAGCTCTTTGATCTCAAAGGAACATAACAAAAAGTCCTTCCCTCAAAAGCCTACTGCTCACAGAAAGTGCTGATCCTTGGATTAAATTGGAGCTTGCACGAATTTGGTTGTGAAACAAGGTTTCACAGCCCAAAAACACATTATTATTTCTACAAAGATATCAGTGGATCCACTTCAGATAACTTCCAAGAATTACACTAGGCTGAATTTAAGCTTTCATATTTTCTCCTCGGTGTCTGGAAGCCCCGACTCACTAAGCAATCATGTTCATCAGTTCTTTATATATTTTCATTTTGTTTTCATCCTCACGTGCAGAAAACAGTCAACAGTACATCACATTCTAGCCTCTTCTGTATTTGTACATTGGAGTGATCTTCCCTTTGTCTAAAGGTCAGATTACATTAGCAGTTCACATTCCTGGTTAAACATGCAGGCAGATGTTTTCTTCAGGGGGCAGATCATGTAGGAGGAGGCATCCTTTTCTCCTCCGGTCTTCAGTCAAACTGAACTTGTCATCTTCAGCTGTGTAAACGTGCATCGTAACTGAATGGCATATGCTTCATTTTGGATTAACATTTCAATGAACTTAAAACCATTTGAGTGTCTATTATCTCTTTTCTTAAATCCTGGGACGCTGAAATTAATGGCAGGTCTGCTGTTAACTTCAGGAAATGGTACTGGAACTTCTGCCTCCCCCTCAGCTAAAATATGGTTCAGTCATGAAAAATGGAAATACATTTCACTCTATTTAGCAAGGACACATTCTGAAAGGCAATTTGGCACTGAGGAAATAAGTCTGGTTCATGAAATAGCTATGTATGTAGAAAAGAAATTATTTTTGCAAAGCCTCCAGCTTCTCTTTAATTAGACTAAAAACCCGAGACTGTGACAGGTTTTCTGCAGAGCTGGAGGTCCTTGTGGACCCAGCCTTCAGCTGCACATGAATGTTTCACCTCCACTAATTTTCTATTATTTTCTGTGAAACTTGTATCCCCCAGCTTCAGTTTTCAAGGTCTAGTAGAAAATGCCATGCTCCGGACAAGGAACTTAATGCAAGTGTTTCAGAGTTGGGAGACCATAGCATAAACGCAACTTCCTGAAACATTTTCTCGTAATTCGTAGCAAAGAGAAATTTGAAATTATGAAACAAAGATTGTAAATAAAGCAGCGTTCCCTCCAAACAATACTCCCACAATATCACAGGCTCTGAAAGCCGATTTTTTTTAAGAATTGGGGATGTTTTAGTAGGAACTCCCTTGTATCTAGTCTGAGTCAGGAGGTAGAGATTGTCTCTGGCCCTGCCCCATCACCTCTTCCCTGGAAGGTAGAAGTATTCAGCCATAAATTAAATTAGCAGCAGGGTCTCCTGGTGGCTTCTTTTAGTTCATTCACATGTGACACAGTTGTCACATATCAATGCCACAGCAGACTGAGAGGAAGGCTGGGGTCTGGGCCGATACTTAGAGTCAAATGACTCTGCTCAAGGGGTGGGGTTTAGGGTGACATTGTAGGACTACCTCTACTGCCATTTGCTAAGAATATTGACGCATCCCAAGAGAAGATTCCATTTTTCTAACAACTCTCCAAAACTATGATCTGAATATTCCAAATGGTCATCTGTGGTTGGGTGAATCTTCTAATAAACAGTTGAACATATAGGCATCAGGCAGAAGAAAATGTATCCATATCTATATCTACAGACAAGCTCTGACTAGGAAAACAATTACCAGCTCTGTTTGTCTTGAAGAAACTGGTGACTTTTTCTTTTTAAAAAAGAAAGCTCGAGTACCACACTCGACCCATCCCCTCTTGCGTGGCCTTTCTACCAGAGTTAGGTCTGCTCCTGCAAAAGCTTGCCCAGACGAGCTAAGCATTGGGGAAAAGGCTGTTCCTGTAGGCAGGAAGTTTTTACTGGATCAGTTGGAAGAGGGCAGGGCTGCTGAGCAGGCTCACGTTGATCGCAGTGCACACAGGTGTCGCCACTCAGGCAATGAGCGTGTCCCAGCCCTGCCCTGCTCCCCCGGCTCCTCCTGCGGCCATCCACCAGGGAATCCCTCTGGAAAAGGAGAAGGAAGTCCTCTGATCTGATCCTAGCGCAGCCAGGTGGAAAGGAAAGAGACACATTATGGCAGCAAGATGTTTCCTGTAGGATCACTGGCAAGTGGAAAGGAAATATGGGACTACTTAGGCAAGAGGCGTGGTCGGAGAGATGGAAACAAGGAAGGAAGAATAGATCAGAAGAGGATTTAGGAGGGAGAACTGGAGGTGAGCTGGAAAGGAAGTCATGGCTGGAAGGTGAAATCTGAGAAACAGATCCTGGGATATTTAGGTAAGAAGGACAAACTTCTCTTTCTCAGCTGCAGCTCTTTTCCAGTCTCAGGGTCAATCACTCAAAATTTAAGGATTTGGCAAAAAAAGTTATCTTGCAGGCAAAAATATTGCAACCCCTTGGGGAAAAAATATTACGTGATTATGTAATTAAAGTCTGCATCCTGATACATATGTATAGTAGGCCAAATTTAAATTGTGCAGACAGTAAATATTATTTTTTAAATTAAATTGTAGAAACATTTTATGACCTGATGACTTTTTTGTTGTTGTTTTATTTAGGGGGAATAAAATTGTGGAAATATGTAGAGCAGCCAAAACAATGAGATAGAGAACACTAATACTGGAAATATTCAAGCAGTGGATTGAAGTGACAAGAGATTATCTCAAGAGACCCAAAGGCTACCAGAATTTATTTCTCCTTCACTCTCAAGTTCATATTATTTTTGTTATATTATTTCTTTTTTTTTTTCCTGGAAGCTGATCAAATATCTGTGGGGATAAATTTTAAGTCACAACACTGCATTTCAGTGACTAAATACTGATGATGTCTCTCTTAATGACTCAATTTTCTGTTATTTCAAGAGAAAGTATGTGTCCATTCATGATAAGGGAAGAAGCCTGAATTTTGCAGAAATTTCTCAAGTCTATGGAGTGCTATTACATCCATCTCCAGACTAAACAAACACACCCAGGAACATATGGAATTAAGGGCTAAGGATAAAGTCCACTAATATCAAAGGAACTGCTTCTTCAAATGCTTTGGATCAGACCTCACATTTCCCCTGGAAAAAACTTCACAGCCCATTGTATTAGGAACATCTTAAGGGAGGCTGTTGCTTCATGAACATTTATGCTTTACGTTTGCTGTAAGTGCTGTATATCAGAGGTAACTTTTGTTAGCTTCTAGCAACATTTCTTTGTCTGACAAAATGGAAATTGGACAAGTTTCCTGATTCCTAGAAGAACTGGTCGGATGGTCTGTGATGGCAGACTCTGGAAGCAGCAGCTCAGCCCTGGCCTTGCTCATCCCATCGAAATAAAATGGAGTTTTGTGGCTTTTACTTCAAAGAAAGACAATTGCAATGATCCTGAGGGTCTGTAAGAATGACACCCTCTGCCCAGCACTCCTGGAAGGGCTCAGCTCACACAACCAAGACGGTGCCCTTCCACTTCATTATAAATGTTCCTCTTTACCACTGAATACTACATTTATTAAGGTTTGTGGGGTTTCATATTTGGGGCCAAATTCTATTTTGATTTACGCTTTGTGCTTTTCCAGGAAGAATCTCACCACACTGAGAAGCACCTGATTCATGGATGAACTCCTCCAAGCAAGCAGCCCTGATCTCCAGCAGGATGGAGCACCAGACCACAGCACTCCCCGGGAACCAGCTCCTGAGTACCTCAGCAGCTCATTTTTGTGTGACCGGGGTGTCAGCATTTGGCCAAGAATATCTCGGTCCCAAAGCTGCACACTGTCAGATACAGCAATCTCGTGGTTTTTATCTACAGTGCCATTATTTTCCCTTTCTTTGTGTTTGCACAGTGAATTAAGTTATTTTGGAGCAGAGCCAGCATCCTTCTCAGACTACATCTGAATATATTCCCATAGACTGTCATTGTATTTTGAGGGAAAACTAGACCAAATCTGCATCTTTCTACTCCTTTTATTATAAGTTTAAAGGAGAGGCTATCTTGCCACTCTCTTGGATAAATGAAGTTTAGAAACATCTTGAGGGATGAGGGAGTCAGTGGGAGTTTGGCTCCTCTGTCTGAAGAGAAGAAAATCTGAGAGATTTTTTAAAACTCAAAATGTATTTTGTTTTAATTTGTGGATTTGGCTTCTAGCATAAGTTCCAAAAGCATGTACTCTTCTCCAAAATACGGCCTTTTCCTTGATTTCAATTCATTTGGTGGAGGATTGGAGGAATCGGACCTTTGTTTTGCAATGTTTGATAGTGCCTTTGGTCTTGAAGACAGCAGTGAGCCTCTGTGGGTGTGGGCACAGGAAACACAGAATCACAGAACTGGTCAGGTGGGGAGGCACCACAGGGCATCATCTGGTCCAACCTCCTTGCTCAAGCAGGGTCATCCTAGATCACATTGCACAGGATTGCATCCAGATGGTTTTTGAATATCTCCAGGGAGGGAACCTCCACAGCCTCTCTGGTTCCAGCATGTGGTCACTCGCACAGTAAAGCAGTTCTTCCTTGTGTTCAGGTGAAATTTCCTGTGCAGGGAAGGGATCCCTCCCCAGTCCCATACACCTGAGCTAGGAGTGGCTGTGGCAACACTAGGCTCTGCCTCTGCATGTGGGCTGCCACAGGAACAACCTCTTCAATCCTGAAGATCAGGTCCCTCCTTAACCCTCGAGTGACTTCAGCAGCATTTATGCCTGTTTCTTGTAAACATATGTTGCAAACGTTATATGTAATTCCTGTATTGCAGTTGATAGCTTTAGTGAGTAATTATTTGTAGGAGAAGCTGCTCTTTGAAGTCAGGGCTGGAGACCACAAACAGAGGATATGTGCCCAGCCACTTGCAGGAAAATAAACAGAGAGGCCTGTTCTGCTGTGCCACCTTTAACAAACGTGCAGCACTATTCAGGGCTTTTAAAAGAAAACAACAGAGTTCCTCCTGCCACCCAGTAAAAAATGTACGTTTGCAATCGTGTCTTGTTTTGCATATGATTGGTAGCATACTTTTAAACTGCTGTAAGTAATAAAAATATATATGTGCAAGTTGGCTATAAGAAATGCCAAAGTTTCACCTAATAAAATTTTGGTATGCCTCAATTTTCAAAGTAAATTTGATTTATTTGAGCCACCAGCCATCTGATGACAGCCTTGTGTTTTTTATATGAGTCATGTCCCAAGGGGTCTAGAATATGCCAATAGTGTACCTTGGATCGGATCCAGTGTCCGCAAACAGGTTTTCATTAGACTTTGATGCCAGTTGCATTGGGGAGCAGAGAGGCTGCTGAAAACCAGCTTTACTTTGGGATCGTTTCTTTCTTTTAGAAAAAATAACAAAGATCTTTTTTAGAGAAGCTTTACGCCTCCACATTGTAGGTGTATGGCAATATTTTAGGGAACAGTAATCTGTTATTGCAGGTGGTCATGCTTCAAGCACTTCCGTATTTTGAGAATAGATCAGACAAAGTGCAACAACTTTTATTGAAAAATTGCCGAATTTGTAAATTAGAAACATATTTTTCTGTGGCTAAGATTAAGTTAGCATGTATTACAGTCACTGGGACTTCTCTGAAGCACTAAGGGGAATAAAATTACAAAGATTATTCCACATATCCTGGGTTGGGACCATGGGCATACAATAGGGCACCTCAATTACCCAGTTCTAGATTCGGATGTTTAATATCTGCAGAAATACCCATAGTGCCTTTTGGACTGGAGGTCTTTGACAGGCAATGCATACCTCCCTCACCCTCATCCCCCCACTGTGGGCATTGCTGTCTCCCAGGTGATGTGGCAAGGCAACAGGAACTGCATTTAAGTTCTGGGAAGAGCCATTGCTGTGTATTGCCTCACTGCGGTCTCTGTAATAGATTCAGAGGTATCACATTCAGCCTAAAAATGGACCTTGGCCTGCCCTCCCCATCCTGTAAGGTAACCACACTTTGAAATTTTGAATAAGACAGGAGAGTAAATGGGAGTTGAAGAAATCCTGAGACTCTTGGAGATGCTGGTAGGTGCATACAACAGTCCAGTAAAACAACGCCCTTGAGGCAGTCAGATTTGCATTCACTACTGGTAATTCCGTGTGAATTCATAGAGGCTTTGGCCCGTGTCTCTCACTGATAGCAGGAACAATAATGAGAAAAAAAGAGAGAAGTTTTAATTGAGAATCTTTTTCTCTCATTATGCCAGAACACTTCTGACCCTTCTTGTCTGAAGTTGTCATGAGATAAAAAACCTTGTGCTTCTTTGGCTGGACACCGGTGTTGACAGAGAGAGGGAATGGGGAGTGATTCATCCTCCGCAGAGCCATGCAGTGCCAGATGGCAGCAGGAGGGAGGGACAGATGGAGGCAGGCTTTTATCCTGTGGGCTGCACCCCTACCAGAGAGGGCAGGGTGAGCCCCGTGGCCATGTACCCCTGCCAGCTCCCACCATGGAAAATTCTATCCCTCCTGTTCTCACTGTGCAGGCTTCTCTCCCTGATTCTGCTATGGAGGCAGAATTACACCAATGCTGGAGATCCAGCATCCCTAGGGTGGAAAGCTGCATCCCTTTCCCATGAAGAAAGATGGTGAGGGAAAGAGTGTCCTTTCTTTTCTTGAGTGGAGCCCTGCCACACCTTGGCATAGGCCTAAGGGGGAGAGTGAGCCCTTCGCAGCTGAGGGATTCCATGTGACTGTAAGTCTGACACAGCTGCAAGACCATAGGCACTCCTGGATAGCCTCTGGTTGCTTTTGAAACTTTCCCTCAAATAGCATTTTCTGAAGGCAGCACAGCACAGGGCAAGGAAGGAGGTGCAAGCCAAGCTCAACTTCCCTGCAAGGCCACGAGCAAACATTTTGGACAGGACCTGTTTATGAACCATTCACCCCCGTGCTTCTGCCACTCCTGGAGATGGACAGGCCTCCCCAAGAAGCCGCTCCTTCCTCCCTTCTCTCCCTTCTGAATTTGGTATCTCTGGCTTTTAACTCCAGTGACAGGCAGCCCCAAAAACCATCTGTTTCCCCTCCTTGGGAAAGCACAGAAAAATGTGTGCAGCACAGCCTGAGAGTTGTGCAGTTGTGGGCTGATGAAGGCCATATGCACCTACTACATATACACCTACAGGATCAAGAACCTCACAGTTTTGTCCCAGCGGCTCTCTAAAGATGCCCCCAGACTGAGTCCAGCCCACAGCAGTACCTGAGCACCTCTCTTCTCACTGACTCCAACCAGACAGAAGGTGTCACACGGCTGCTCAGGGCGTGCAAGCCTGAGGAGTCTCTGGAATTTCTATTTTATGGTGAATAGTGCTTATGGTACAGGTAAGATTGGAGCACGAAGCAACATGTACTGAATACTTTTTGGTGACATGTATTATCTTCCGGTGGAACAAACAACTCTCAAAATGCAGGTTACTGCCTAATACTTGTTTTGTAATTTACAGGTAGCATTAATACATGGTATTAATTATCTTCTTTCTACTACTCCTTGGTTTCTAATCACATCAATCCTTGCAGGAAAACCATGTACCCTCCCTCTCACTGGATGCAACCAAGCAGCTGCCCAGTACAAGGAGACATGGATTATGTTGCTGTGATTATCCTCCGCTACACACGCTAACTTCTGAGTTCCTGTCTGTGCTGCTTACGTTTTTCCTTAAATTATCTGGTTTCACACACTTGATGCTTGCAAACAGAATCCATGCAAATACCCCAGTAGTCATTAGTCACGCTTGGTTACACTTTTCAACAACTTCTCAGTGTGAACCCTGAAAAGGCCCCGCTCTCTTTTGCAGCTTTTAAAGCTTGCAACTGGTAGAGGTGAAGGACAGATTTCTGGTGTGTGTTTATTTGGCTTTTATATTCCACTACATTTTCATGGGAAAGAATTATTTCTGTGAATTTGTGGACACCTACAGAGCACAACGCTTAATTCATTTTGATGTTCAAAATAAAAGAAATTTGCTTTATTTTCACGTATAAGATTTTCCTTCCGGCTGTGGTGAAAGCCTTTGAAAAGTAGCCCCAAGGAGATGCAAGATTTCCTCCCGGAGAGACATGCTTCCAAACTTTTCTGAGTCTGGAAACTTTAGCAGCATCTGCAAGAGGAGAGAGATTGGGACATAGGGCTCGCCAGACAAGCTTAGGAAAAACACTGTTTCCATAGCTAACTGAAGAAGCTATATTAAAAACTGAGGTGAAGACAGTGCCAACTGCATCCACCCATAATTTACACTGCGATAGATTCTGGTCTCCTTATGTTACGCTCGACTTAGTTGCAAAGAGAGGAGCAAAGGGACTGAAGTTAAACTGCCATAAATTGGTTACATAAACCCAAGAAAGATTCAGTTTAAGTACACCCCTGTGTGTAAATGTAAAGCACCCTCTAAGAGGAGATCTTTCAGAGTACCTGGAGCTCACATTGGACCAGCTTACTCCTGGCTTGCACTTTAATAGATGTGATGCAAGTGGGCTTAAGACTGCTTGAATGAGACCAAAGCTGATCTAATGCACAGCACTCCACACAATGGTTCTGAACGTGATCCAGTCTCTACTGGCAGAAGCTATATTTGTATTCCTTTCCTCAATTTATAGCCCCCCGTTGTAGCAGAGGCAGGCACCATCCATACAACTAAAATCATCTTCCATCATCAGTCCCACTGGTGGCCCTGGGGCTCCTGCCAGTGCCACTTCCCATGCAGGATTCCTTCCCTGCTCAATCAGACTCTGCCAGTTCTGGCTTTTTCTCCATTCCTCACTCTGAGGAAGCATAAGGGAAACTTGAGGAATTTTTTTGTCAGAAGCCATTTTCCTCCATCTAGAGCAGACATACCGTGACATTATTTGCCCAGCTATTGCCACCTGGCTGCCATCTCCTTCTGGTTCAGCTTGCCTCAGCCATCTCCTCATCTCCCAGCTGAGATGATGAGTGATGACAGCTCTGTGTCTGGAGCCAAACACTTGCCGTGCCTCTCAGCTTTGCACCCTTTTATTCTTGTGGCCTGGGCGCTGTAGAAATGGAGGAGGGATGTTGATGTTTCTTAATACACTGTGTATGAGGAACAATTTCAACTTTTCCTATAGATATCAAAGTCAGCTGAGGTCCTTAAGGTTTCTGTTGATAGCTTATTCCTTTTTTTATTTTTTTTTTTTTCAGTACCCACTGAAGGATTTATGCCACCCTTTGTGAAAGCCTGCTTTCCTTTCCCAAGGTGAAACATGCACCTGTGAAATTTGTGCTTGCAGAGTTTGCTGGGATTTGTATTGTAGTCACAAAATTTTTTGCTCCATGCTCAGTGGAATCCAGAAACAACTGTTAATTCAAGGTTGGCTCACCAATTTGCTTTATAACAAGGCATACAATGACCATGGGAAAGGATAGTATAAAACACATCTATGTAAGAAAAACTGGCTTGAAGAATAACTTAAAACTCTGCTTTCCTTCTTCCTGTCTAGATCAGTGAGAATTATATATCTTTTTTAAATCAATCCACCTCCATAGAAAGGAAACCTTTTCCCTAGTTGCTTTTCTGGCTCTTGTTCTCCAAAACACAAGGAAATGTTAGACAAACAGGGAATCATTTACCAAGGGTGATCTTACTAGAAGTGTTACAAGGAGAAGCTGACCTAGGTATGTCCAGAAGAAAAGAAGAAGTTAATCTGATGATGGACAGAGAGAAGACAGAGTCAGACTTGTCTCATCAGTAGACAGCAAAATGTTGAGAGGCAATGGGCACAAATTGGAATATGGCAAATTTCCATTAGATATTAGGTGAATTTATTCACCCTGAGGATGGTAAAACAGTCCAAAAGGTTGCCCAATATCCCCTTGAACATTTACAAAACTCAATGATCTAACTGTAAGCAATCTGATCCAACTTTGGAAGTGGACCTAACCTCAAAATTTGAGCATGGTTTTGGACCAGATGATGTGCAGAAATTTCTTCCAAACTAAACTATTCCATGACCCTACGACAACCAGGAGGCTGTAGAAAAGTCATAGAAACATAGTCTCTTTCTCTCATGAACATTTCAGCTGTAAAGCTGGACACAGGTTGAAACTCTTGGTTGCAAGGACAGCTCATGTTTTTTAGCAGTGCAAATGTCACTGGATTGTTATTGCCCTGTGTATAAAGGTTTGTCCAGGAAAGAGCTGACCACTTGAGTCAATGAAATTACATGGGGTGGGTGTGGGAAGGAAAAGGACTAGTCCTAGGACAGAAAAGCAGGAAAGCTCTGGAGAATTAGCTCATGGTACTGACTGCTGCCAGGGAAAGTGAAGGACGGGGAGTTAGAAAATTTATCTTCCTCTCCAGAAGTATTTACCTTCTTATATATACTCTCAGGCAGCCAGCTTGGCTTTAATGGGCTGTGGCATAGGCAACAGAGGCAGCAGAAGCAAGACTAATTTATGACCTTCTGTCATATTCAACCTCGAAGCAACAACAAGCTATTTCCTCTTCCTGAAACTGGCCCTCGCTCCTTTAATGTTATTCTACACTAAATTTTCTTCCTAGGGATGAATTCTGTATGAATCTTTATCACCCTGTTAAGTGAAGATTTTGTTGATTTATGCAGCTCTTATTGGCATAGGTGTAACGTTGAGTGCCACTCTCCTCCCACTCTGGTATCAGCCCAGAAATGCAGAAGCAAGGAAGTGCTAGTAGCAAACTTCCTGATGGACCTACTTCTGAAAGCCTCTTCTTCCCTTTCCCCATGATTGCCCTGAAATAGACTGAATCTGGTGACATTCAAACATGCTACAAACTCCATCTGTCTCCATCCCAGCATTTAAGAAGGCAAAGAATTGCTCAGGCAAGAGAACATTTAGATATCCATTCTCCTTGTAGTAGACTTCAGTAAAAGTTTTTGGACTTCACGATTTTGAAAAATTTGTAGCTCTTCAACATGGAAAGGCCCAGCTTTCCAGAAAATTGGATTGTCTAAATGGGGTCTCCTCTAAGTCAATCAGATAAGCCATCCATGAACTGAAGACTCTTAATTCAAGCCTTCAGTGTCAGTTGATGTTTTACATTATTTAGAATTATCCTCAGACATTAAGCACTGTGGCCATAACAGTGATTTATTGATTTAACCCCAAGTTAACAGGTCTTAAATTTCTCTGAAACAAAAATGACTGGTTGCCCTGATTGTACTTCATTTTCAATAAATGGGTATAAAAAGGGAGAGTTCTGAGTCTAGATCTAAGATATCTTGTTTATATGATAAAAACAATGTCTGTGGATTTGTGTTGGCCTGGAAACAAGCATTGACATGGGAACCTTTTCCCATACAACAACTTATTTATTTTGAGATTATTTTTAAACAACCACAGCATTCACTCTCTATCCAAGGATAAGACAAATATCACTCAAAAATTTTTTCTTGATGATGTCTGCTTTAGCAGTTTCTTACATGGTATTTCTTAGAAAGGACTGATATCTGTTTCCAGTAAATGTCCCACAGAAGGGACTGGACTGATAATTTGGAAAATGAAGACTATCTGCTTCACCTTAGCTTGATAAATGTCAACATTTTATTTATAATTCATAGCTGTGTATCATCTCTACATCTGTGTCAGCTTACAATATTGCTGGTTTTCATGCAAGCCTCTTAAAACTCAGGTCCTTCCATCTCTGTATTTCCTCCTACACACTCCCTTGAGATGGACAGGCCTATCTGTATTTTTTTTCTTTTACTTCTTGAATTTTTGAAAGGAGGAAATACGTTCTACTTTGCAACTGCTCACAAGATCATTCTCCTTTTCTTTTTTTTCTGGCAGGATTAATAACCAAACAGTCATTAATTATGTCCTTACGCATCAACTGATAGGAGGAAAGAACCAATCTATGATCATAAATGCTGACAAAACAGAAAAAAACTTCATCAGAGTAGTTCTAGTGGGTGCAGAGGCAGGCCAGAATGGTTACAAAAACCAGTAAAATGCAGGAATGAACAGAAACCCAGCCTCTGCCTTTATAGGCAAAGACAAAAGAGGATTTTTTAAAGCAATTTTTAAAATTCTATCTAGTATCTCATTCTTTGAATACATCTCCGCTGGCCACTTTAAAGAGAAAGCCTTGGAATCTGGTCCTCAAATTCATATCATGGCTGAAGAAAGCAGAGATGGATTTTGAAAGACCTAATTTAGGTAGGAACCTGCCAACAGGATAATATTATCCTTGTGCTTTGAGCCCTGGTTAAAATGTCTGGGATGGATGCACACGGTTAAAATTAATTTCTCCATCCAATCTTGATTCAGGGCATAGGTATTCTCTCCAAAGTCATATAGGAGGTATTTGGGAGAGCATTCACCCAACTTTTGCTGTATTTCCCAGCCAGTCTAAGTCTATGCCCAGACCTTCCTCCTTGGGGATAAACAGGACTCCTCAGACAAAACGAAACTTCCTTATTTCTCTTGATCTCCTCAACTGCCTCTTGTAAGAAAAATATTTGACCAAAATAAAATAGCTGGCATAAGTATAGAGCTGCTGTCTGGTTTTTGTCTTGCTGCTCATGGACATTTGAGCCTTTTTTATCTTCTCTAAGTACGACACGCCTCTTCACCTAATACTTTGGAAGAAAGGCAAGCTTTTCTTATGGTAGCACTGCTTTTATCCATGAGCTTGGATCCCTCCATAACATCAACTGCAATTCCCCAATTCCTTTTGGCAATTGCTTCCCCCAGTAGTACTCACCTCCTTGAGAGTGCTCACCTCTATACAGATGTCAGAGATGGAGGAGAGTTCCTGAGCCACAGGAACCCTATACATGTGTCCTCCTCAGTTCAAAAAGCAGCCCATACTCAAGACCAGGGAGCGGGACACTTTTCTCATGTCCTGCAAAGAGGACATAAAAGGTCAAATTTTGCATTATTACAGTGGTGAAATGCCACAGACCGCAGTAGAATAACTTTGAAATTCAATGTATTCTTGTGCAACAAAGCTGGCCCATGACCTCCTCAACTGAAAGCTGGCTGGTGATCTCTATCCCATCGCCCAAATAAAACACATTAAGGGATGTAGTTCTTGATTTGGCTTTGGGAATGAGAAGATAAAACACTTTCTTGTCACAATGGAAATATGCAGTACAATACAGATAAAAGTTAAGAAGATGAGAAAAACTGAAATGGTTGAACTGAGAAGCCTCTACAGCATTTTTCAACATAATGACACATTATTTTATGCATTGGTAGAACTGTGTAATTCTGATAAATAATGATCTAAATAATACAAACAGGAGTCACCATTGATTTTTTCCAAAGTGCCACTGGAATTGTTTCAGACAGACAATAATTATAGCTCTTCGGCAAAGATTGTGGTCCTCAGGCTGCCATACAACCACTCACATCTGCTGTTTTGCTATACAGAATTATAAAACCTTCTAGTGCAGCCAACAAACATGACTCCAGAAAGGGAATCTGGGAAATGCTGAATAGACTACAGTCTAAGATGCCAAATACTGCATTGGCCTGCAAGCTGGCCTGCTCCCCTGCCCTGCTCTTGGGCTGCACAGAACTCAGGGCTGGGCATCCCATCAGCCTAACAAAACCATCTCCGACTTGGAAGTTTTTTCTTTACTTACACTATGCCTTTTTCTAGATGAATCGCAGAGGGATAAGAATGTTCAAATGGAAGATGAATCACCCCTACACTCAGCCAATTTAATAAAGCAGAAAATATGAATGAAACAGCCCCTTTGACTAGTTCTGCAAGGGGATTTAAAAATCAGAAGCGAAGCACTGGGCTTGGCATTCAGCTGGGAACCAGCAACATATGGAACAGGGCACCTGGATGACGTGCTTTTGGCAACCCAAAATGGGACATTTGCTTTCTGAGCCATCTGGAGCCTCTCTCTAAGGCCGGTGATTTCACTACTTAGAAATCTCTGTGATTCATCTGTTCTTAGCTTTGTGGCTCACTACAGGTGATGAGCTGGAACAAGTTACTCTGCCAATAGTGGCTGTTTCTTGAATATAACAGCAGCCAAACGGGAAGGGCACCAAGACTAGGGGACCTTTTGAGAATCTGCCCTTTGATGCACTGGGGCACCAGGGTTAGATACTTATAGTCCTAGCTTCTGTGGGAGTCAGGAAGCCCTAATAACAGCCTGAATCTGGGCCAAATGTCTCTGGAACATTCACTCTGCTTGTGGCATCTACCCCTTGTTAGCTATGTGAGCATATTACGCCTAAAAATAATCCTGGAGGATGGATATCTGATATCTGTACTATGCTGGTGTTAATTGAAAAGATCACATGTAGGGGAAGACTAACAAGGAGGTATTAGCCTGTGGGCTAGGGTGAAACCAGTGCACAGCATTCCCTGCAATCTCCTTGTAATAACATCAAAATTACGTCTGAGAAGAGAACAGCAAGAAAGAATTGGTAAGGCTCAAGGCTCACTTTCCAAAGCTGGCTCTGCAACTTAAGCCTGGACTACAAACATAAACTTCCTTGGAAAGCACCTCAGTGCTAGATGAATAACTGAGAAGAACAAAGGGAGATGCTGGGCAGCAAAGAAAAGCCTTTTGCCCAAGTATTCATGCACAAAATAAAGGTGGACATTGAGATCTCTTTTTAGTCTTTTCATAGCCTGATGTAAGGATTGAAGTAATATTCCTGGATAAAAATCAGTAGATTGTAGCACATACAATGTACAGCTGCATTTCCTTATGTTCCTTCCTTGGAAGTGAATTGAAGAACTTAATTTAAATTGCCAGGCAAAGACCTGGGCGCATGCTCTGTGATTTTAGATAGGGTGTTTTTAAGGGACAGATTTCAAGAGGAATAAGAGGACCCTCCTCAGCAGAGGAAGATCAGGTTAATGAACACACTGGACATACACAGGTCCAGAGTGCCTACAGAGATACATGCATGAGTGCTGAGGGAGCTGGCCAATGTGTTTGTGAGGCCGCTGTTGATCATTTCTGCAATAAAATTATGGCAAATGGGAGGGATTCCTGAGGAAGGGAATAAAGTATGTGTCTCTGCTATCTTCAAGAAAGGCAAAGAACAGGATGTGAGGAGTGAGGCCAGTCAGTGTCACCTGCACCCCAGGAAAAGGATGGAGCAAATAATAGTAAAAATGTTTCCAAAATATTGAGGACAAAAGGGTTATTTGGAAAAATAGCGTTGTTGTTCAATGGACAAATCTTGCTTGACCCATGTGACAGCCTTCTACCATGACTTGACTAGTTTGATGGATAAGGAAAGAGTGTGAATGTTATTTATCTTGATTGTAAAAGGGCTTTTGACAGTCTACCATAATATCCCCGCTGACAAGGAGGATGAAGTGCAGCCTAAGTGGACAGTGAGGGGGATTGAAAACTGTCTGAATTGCTTAGCTCAAGGGGCTGGTGAAGAGTGGCAGAGAGGCCAGCTGGAGGTCACTAAGGGTTGATACTGGGGGCAACAGAGTTCCTTGATCATTAATGACCTGGATGATGGGACAGAGCATCCCCTCAGCATGTTTGCTGAAGTTACAAAACCGTGAGGAGTTGTTGATACAACTGAGGTTTGTGCTGCCATTCAGTGGGATCTCAGCAGGCTGGAGAAAATGCAGATCCTGGCCTTGGGGAAGAACAACTCCATGCACCAGGGGAGTCTGGGGGTCAACTGGTTGGCAAGCAGCTTTGCAGAAAAAGATCTGGAGGTCCTGGGGGACACCATTTTGCCAGCAGTATAAGCCAGCAATTTTCCCTTGTGGCAAAGACCAGCAGCATACTGGGCCATGCAGAGGAGACCATTTTCAGTAGGCAAAGGAGGTGATATGTTCCCGTTTATTTAGTCCTTGTGAGACAGATCTGGAGTGCCAGGGCCAGTTCTAGTTTCCCAATACAACAGAGATACTGAGTGACTGAAGGGAATTCTGTCACAAAGATGGCTTAGGGACTGGCATATCTGACAAATTGGGAGAGTCTGAAGAGAGCTGGCAGTGCTCAGCACACACATTGACATCACTTTTACAGGCTACAGAAAATTATTGGCCCTATGCTAATGTCCTTTTGTCAACGCTCTGTTTAGTTTTTGGATGACTTAACATGGCAGTGTGTAAAGTATATCGGGTTACATAGATTAAGTAAGCTACAGTGAACACAGTTATTGTTTGAGAAAGAATGAGATTTTAGGATTTTAGAAAGAGAGGAGGAGTTCATTATTCCTGGGGTATACAGGGTTTCCCACCTTCCTCTTTAATCTAATCCCATCTGTTTTATGACCAATTATTTATGAGCATTATTTTCCCTATGAACACATAGTATTGTCTGCATGACTTCAGCTTCAGATACAACAACCTTAAGGGTGGGGAGGCTTGTTTTGCTTTCTAGTTTTGGGTGGAGGACGCACCAGCTCCAGCTGAAGGAGTTAATTCCTCATTGGTTTAAGTCTCTAAGAATTGGCTGTTCTGAACAACACATACCTCTGAGTGCAGTCATAGTTGTGTTAAACCATGTCACTTCTCACTTAAGCACAGACACTGAAGTACTGAGAGAGTCAGTATGAGGCTTTCAACGGTAGGGTTTTTTGAAGGTATTTTTCCACTAGTGACTCAGTAAAACCAAAGTAGTGCTTCAAGCTGATTTATATTGTAGCGATTTTGAGAAGGGTTGACCAGCCTTTTATTTAACTTCTAGGCATGTCAGAAACTGGGATCTTATAACCTTAATTCATTCACTGGACAACAGTTTGCATATCATGTACAACCATGTGCAGTTTGCAATCATGTGAAGCTGATTTCTTTCCCTCAAGTGTCCCCGAAAAAAAGTCCTGACATATTGAATTGCTTTTAGAATTAGCAAATGGCTAATTATACTTTAAGGTAGTCTTTAGGCATCTACACATTTTGATAAATCTCTGAGTTTTAAAAGAATATTTTCTGTACTAGCAGATGAATCCCAGCATGCTTTCCACAAGCTCCGTTACTAATTTTGTGTTACACATGATAAAACTGAAAATAACACATGATAAAACTGAAAATGGCTCTTGCACAAGAAAATTGGTGGCATTAAAAACAGGAGCAAAAGTCACTCAAAAAATCTGTTTGAAGTAATCCCAATGTCAGTATGGAAAATTACTCATTTTTCTAAGTGCTAGCTATGAAAACTTAAAGGGAGGAACATTCTGCATCTTTACGTTTATTGGCATCCCATGTGAGAACATGCTGTCATTACCCAACTGATAAGTATTTGAAATCCAACATTGCACTTCACTGGAGCAAGGATCTGACACCTAGACTTTCTTTATAAAGAGAAACAGGAATCATGCAGCTTTCCCCGCTTCTTGTAAAAATGGATGGTCTGTCGTTGTGTGAACAGGTATTTGCTAAGTATAACCATACCTTCATTCATACCTCCCCCACTCAGCAAGAGAAAACCCCAGCATTGCCCAGCAACACATTTTTCCCAAATATCCAGCCTCTTTTAACTTCCTGAGACTGAACAATCTCCACTCCCAGTAAAAAGTGAAAGTCATGTTTTTAGGCTATTTAATTTTAATGGATGTTAATATGTCACTGATTACAAAATTTCAGTTGTTTTGTGTGTAAAATGTAAACAGCAAGGAGAAGACAAACCTTTGGGTGAGAAGTACCACCTAGCTGAAATATGGTTTCATGGGCTTCACAGAAAAGGATGAAAGTAATGGAGAGAAAATTACATTTGTCTCAGGAAACAATTATTGTTGTCCATCTACATAATACCATCATCTTGCTGGATTTTTTTTCTACCCTCTTGGTACTGGCAAGGCGAGTGACTAATATATTTAGTGTTATGAGAACTCCGCAAGGCAGTGAGGCAATGACATCACATTACTCAATTTGTCTCTTGTGTCCTCTGAGGAGTCAAAGGTCTCGTGTACACTCAAAAGAAAATCAAGTGACCTAGTCAGAAATGAAACCACTTTCCAACATAAACAAAACCAAAGATCCAGTATTTTTGCAGTTATGACAAACTAATTTGGGACTTAATGGTTTTACCCTTGCTTTGAATTAGTCATTTTTTATTTTATTTTTTTGTTAAGTGAAAGAAAAATGCCAAATGCTGTCAGAGTGTGAAACCTTTTGGTATTAGATTTCTCTGTGAGATGATGTTTCCTACACCGATCTTATGCTGCCAACAACTCAAATACCTTTTAATGTGATCTGGCTTTTAATGTATAGCACTGCCTGCATTCCATATGTTTACCATTATCCATAGGCTCATCAGTCCCCTTTATTTGAATAGAGGCTGTTGTGGAAGGAGGCCAGATTGTGCAGCAACACAGTTCCGGTAGTGAAATTAGCAACTGAACAATATTCCCAGAGAAGTAGTCCTGTTCACTTCTGGCCATAAGCCTGCTTCTGATACAAAAAAATGTCCATAGGAAAGAATTTGTATGTGCAGGTATATTTGAAAGAGCACATAATTTACATGTAATTTATGCATGCGCAGCATAGCATATCCTGCACACATTCACAGAGAACACCTCGTGCAGCTCACATCTTCACCAGGTTGGGTAACCATTGGTGATTCCATTTTATGGCGTAAGAAATTGAGGTACCGAGGTGCAGGAGTGCCAAGTAACTTTCCAGAGTCCCACTATGAGTCTGAGCCAAGCTAGAAGCAGAACTTAAGGCTGCAGCTCTGCAGTGTCTTGTCCCCAGTGGCAGTAATGGCCGGAGGTATTGCTGTTTCATTCCATCCCCTGCTCTTCTCCTGGTTTCCAAGCTGCAGTACAGTGCCCCTGTAGCTTTGCCAGGACAGCTGTTTGTGGGGAAAGGCTGTGAAGCATGTCAGGAAAACAGCTTTAAGAAAAAACTTTTAATTTTTTTTTTTTAAGGAAAAGAAGGCATTTTGCAAATCCAGACCCCTCAACTGATCTTGCGTTGCTGCAAGAACTGTTTTGTCAGCATAATGTGAAAGCAGAGCAAGGCAACAGGCAAGAGAGGATGAACAGACAGGGATGCCATAAGCCATCATTAGCACACCCATGGCCTAAGCTATCCGTACATGCTGATGACATCCATGTGGTACTCTGCAGAACGAGGCAGTAAATTATCGTGTGCCTTTCACTTACCTCACTTCAAATTCCCTGTCTGCTCTCTAAGGCACTCTTCTTGTACTCCACTTTTTCTTAATGAACTATTACCAAAAAAACCCGTAATCTACTCCTATTCCCTGAACATGGAACTCTTATCCTCTGCTTGCCCTATGTTTGGTCTTTGCATAAGCAATATTTCGACATAGAATGCTGGCACTTAGAGATAAAATTTAAGAGTTTTATCAGCAGGAAAAAAAGTATCTGAGGCAAAAATGGTAGTCCCTGGGTTTGCAGGAAAATGACACTGCTTAGATGCACAGAAGAGACAGTGTTTTTTCTCTTTAAGAAACTGATTGAAGTTCACTTTTAAAGGCATTACCCAGCTGTGAGTTTCAGTTCGTTCATCCCTTCATTCCTTCCACCTCAGGCAAACTGCAAACAACATTTTAGAATAGCTGAGGCATGTGATTTTACAGAGGAGACAAGAAGAAAGCCCAGTAGATGGGCCATATATCTTGGGACACGGTTGAAGGTAAGCTCAAGACACCAAATATCACTCTCATATAAGCTGGTCTGCCATATACACCCCATAAGTAAACATATCCCAGCTCCTATTGCCTTCACTAGTGCTTTCCAACCTCATGGAATCACAGGGAATTTTTGGGCATGGAGAGCTGGTGCCCCAATGGGGAGGTTGTTGCTGCCTCACTCTAGGCTGGTGCCAGAGTGCAGAAAATCATGTGTCAGAGATGGCTCTCGGCAGCGCCCCATGGCCAGACTGAACCTGGATGCCGTGAGGTGGAGTGGTGCTGTGGCCTACAGCCCACAGCCCTGGTGCAAGGGACTTCCTTGACATCCCACTAACACAGGAGTGAGCAAGCCCAGAGTTGCTCTGCTCTCGATCTCCCTGCCACTCCCATGCTCCCCAACAGGCACATGGCTTCCACCACCTCCTGCAGCTCAGGAGTCCCGTAAAGCTTAAGGTACTTTGCCACCTCTAGATACTTCAATAACTGGGGAGGGACTCCAGTATAAGCCTACTGTAATCTCTGTGCTTTGATCTAGACCTTCATATCATCACTTTTCTCGAGCAGAACAAAAATAGATTATCTACCATTACCTTTTCAAAGATGTGGTCTGAGTTGTTTTGTTTCTTTTAATTTTTTTCACTGGCGGGATCTTTCTTTCTTTCATTAAGACTGAATTTCCCAAAGTCCCCATCATATTCCTACATACTTTTGTCTTTTCTTACTTAGCTTACCTGGGGAGCTAAACCCATAGTATGGTAGGGAAAGATGATTTTAAGATGTGCTGGCTCCTCCTGTGCTGGTCATTTGGAGCTTGGAGCAGTACAGAGCAAACCTCTGCCAGCTTACATGGTTCTGCTTGTTTTCTGAGTAACACAGTCATCATACGGGCTTTTATTACTTTTTCTCCACGGCTCACCTGAGACAAGCCTATCTTCTGCCTCCCAGCAATGCAAGGAATGCTCCTCCTGCTTTTCTGCATTCATACTCAATAGTTCGACCTGGAGTTATGAACATGATGTTGACATTTCCCAGGAAATCAGCCTGAAGGATCATGACTGGTTCCATCTGGCCTTGAAATCAAGGCGAATATTGAAGTTTTTTCTTAGGTGAGTACAGCCAAGTTGTCTGTTCTCTCTGCCTTTCTTTTTTCTCCTTTCCAGTGCAGAAATCGGGTAATTTAACTTTATCCATCAAACATTCTAAACAAATTTTCATTAAATGTATGTTCAGCACATACTTAACATACAGAGAATATATACTTGGAGGTGTAAATATAGTTTTACATATTTGTGTCAATATGAATGCATTTAAATACATAGCAGGCTAAATTATGATTTAATATAGGTCTATGTATACAAGCCAGGATCCTGAAGTTCCTTGACAGGTGAAACCAAACAAAGAACATTCTTATCTTTCCAGTAACTAAGGACGAGTGAAGGCTGCTTGTAGAGACCAGAGAGACTAAATACTCTAAATAGAGTGCTCTGACAGCTTTTCAGCTTTCCCAGTTTCCCGTAGCTTTTAAGCATGCAAACACTGCAACCACACCAGGATCTAGGACTGCAGAGCTGGTGGAAAAGGAGGGTGCACGTGAGCCAATGGAAGTCCCATTTCATTCCTCACCCACAAGTTCACACTAATCATGCTATGTCACTGCGTCATCTCATGTCTCCTCAAGAATGTGAAATAAAAGGGGCTGGAGCTGGGTGAAGAATGTGTGGAAATAGGAAATGAAGCAGAGCAGAGAAGAGGTGTTTTTTATACTGTGTCCACCTTGGTCCCACTCTGTGTGCTTGAAGTCTGAGTGCTCCCACTGATGCGGAGGTTTTCCACCTATTCTGTCTTTTTAATCTATGCTTGTAGGCACAGCTGAGCATTCTCAGCTCTCCAACACCAAGAAGAAAAATCTGAAGAGAGAAGTTTTCATCCTTCAGGATTCTGGAAAAAAATTTCCAGAAATTAGTAGGAAAAATAAAATGGATGGAAATCTTCAGTCCCGGCCGTACTTGACCTGATCAAAGAAACTCCATGCAAATTAGGACAGTAAGTGACATGTCAGAAATGTGACTTGACTTCCTGAGTACTTTGGATGTGTCTCTGCTTTTGTACACAGAAAAAGTCATGTGTGTATGACATGCTGTGAGGTGATCTGAACACTAACTTGATGTTCCAGCTGGTTTCAAATGCACTCAGCTGGGTGTGTTTGGTGGAAATGTTACCTTTGGAGTACATCCACCCTTTTTCCCTTGCTCCAAGCGCTGCTGGTGTGTTTGCTCATATGTGGTTGTAGTCGTAGTTCTTATGTTAAACACAGAAACAGTAATAGAAATAACCCCTTTGTGGAGAAAATCTGAATTGCTGGATGCAGAGAATGAATTTATTTTTCTTTTTATCTCCACATTCTGTTCCAGTGATGATAGCAGTGGCTTTGCACTGGGCTGTATACATACAATACAGAATACAGCTGTAGTGGACAGGGAGAACTTCTGCTTAAAAGGGAACAGATCCCTGGCATCCTTGGAGACCTAGAGTTCCAATGCATTGTAGCTACCAACCAGGGCAAGGCTCTTCTAAGGTCTCCTTGGAACCTTCTCTTCTCCAGGCTAGATGACCCCAGCTCTCTCAGCCTGTTCATAGCACAGGTGCTCTAGTCCTCTGATCATCCTCAAGGCTACTCCTCTGGACTTCCTCCAACAGGTCCACATCCTCCTTATGCTCAGCCCCAGAGATGGATCCATTACTCAAAAGAGCAGAGTAGAGGTGAGGAACCATCTCCTTCAGCCTGCTGGCCACACTTCTTTTGATACAGCCCAGGACATGTTTGGCTGTCTGGGCTGCAAGCACACGTGATGAGCTTCTTATCAACCAATACCCACAAATCCTTCTCTTAAGGGCTGCTCTCAACCCATTCTCCACCCAGTCTGTGTTTGTGCTTGGGATTGCCCTGACCCAGGTGCAGGATCTTGCACTTGGCTCTGTTGAACTTCGTGAGGTTCACGCAGACCCACCTCTCAAACCAGTCTAGGTCCCTCCGAACCTTCCCTCTGGTGTGTTGATTGCTCCTTGTAGCTTGGTGTCATCAGCAAACTTGCCAAAAGTGCACTCAGTCCCACTGCCCACATCACCAAAAAAAGGTGTTAAATAGCACCCATCCCAGCACCACCCCCTGAGGAATGTCACTCGTCTCTGGTGTCCCCTTCTACACTGAGCCGTTGATCTAAACCTGTCTGGAACTTTATATACTTGAATCATGATTATATGATGAATATTTATGTTCACTGTATATTTGGGAAAAGTGTTACAAACTCAAAATAACATTTTAACTTATTAAAGACTTAAATAAGAGTGCCAGGAGTTTGAAATATGACATAATGGTGGCTAAAGGGAAAATTCAAAGACTTGAGACATTTCATAACATAAAGTACTGTGATTTTAAAAAATGAATGGTCTGGGGAACTTTGCTCAGAAAATTGGATTTTGTGGGACCTAATTAGCTGGGTTCATTCTTTTGAACACGACCATTTCAATTTTTTTAATGAGGGCTTTGAGTTCCCTTGTGTGTTCTGGGACTATTTGTTTATCCAGAGAGGCTCATGTGCTGGCATGAAGAGTTAGTTGCAATACAAATGGGCAAGTAAAACAGTACACATTAATAATGCAGAATGTAACCATCAGAGGGAAGTATTATTGGTTGCTCTGGCTTGAGCTTGTACTGGCAGGAAAGAAAACCAATACCATGATTTTGAGAGGGCTGAAGTTGATGGATCCCATGGAAGGCATATGAAGAATACATATTGGAGAAGCTGAAGGAAGACAAGTGTATACGTGGACGAGACGGTGAAGAAAAGCAACCTGATATGGCCAAACGGTGCCTGGCTGAAGACGATGCAGAACAACACCTATGTTGTACAGCTTTTAAACCTGAATTAACTTAGAAGCAAATCAGGAGGGGATGCATGCACCTCAATAAAAAGCTAGATCAGTTCTTGAGACTGTATTTTTTTATGCAAGAAAGGAGGTAACATAGAAGTTGCTATAATAAAGAGAAGATGATTAGATCTTGGATACTCTGAATGAGAGGACAATGTGTGGGATGTTGTAGAGAGAGAAATGAGCAAGAAGTGACCAGAGACAGAGTGGGGAAAAAAATGACAGTGCCTAAACCAGAAAAAATATCATATAGCCACAGTAATATAAAAATATAGAGATACAGTTTCTGTAGAGTCACTCAGTTTTGAGAATTTGTTTCCATATTTTTCAGCATCAGAAATCTTATCCAAAAGGATCTTCAGGAATTGCTGTATCTCTATGACAGCTAATTCTTGATTAAAGTGTAGGTTTTAGTGTGACTTTGGGAACAGATGAAAGAGTCTAAATTCTAGTTTTAGTTTCCAGTTTTACCTGAAAACTGGCAGAGTCTAGATCCACCCAAGCTTTTGGGGAAGGTTGTCCCACCTGAATATAGTAAAAAGAATGCAGCAGTTGTCATGTGCACAAAGCACATGGTAGCTGAAAGGGAGAGGGAAAAGATTTTCTCTGTCTACACCCCCTAATGAGGTCTTTCCTAGTCTTTAGTGGTAGTTCCCAGATGGACAAATGCTTCGTGGCTGCCCACAGCAAGAAACCCAAATTCTTAACTTCTATCCCTCACCCAAATACTCTGAGTGACTTCAAGATCCTGAAATCAAAAGCCTTGTCCTCCTACATCTATTCCCCCCTTGATCCAGACAATGCATCAGATTCCCTCTGTTTACAGGACTCCTCCATGTCCTTTCAGTTCTATGCTCCCTCTCGTACTCTCCAGACATTCCCCTTTCTCTGACTTCTCTCTGGGGCCTTGTAATTTAGCACATCACATGCAGTTGTTACTTTAGCTTGTTTCCCTGGCCCCTCCAAAATTCAGAACTTTTCAGAGCTGTGCCCTGACCTCATTATCACTCACACAGCCCACCAGCACCTCCCGCCAGCACCCTGCTGTGCAGCACCACCAGCCTCCTTCTGCCTCCCTCACAGATAACACCCCAAAATACAGGCTCTGTCCAAACCATCCTTTCAGTAAATAATCCCCTGACCTCCAAGGGCAGAGAAGGAGGACATATCCAAAAGAAACACCCCAAACCCACTGAATATAGGGTAGTCCCAACATTTGTTTAAAAAATGTCTCCTTTGATTCTTAATCATGACTTAGCCCATAGCTTTCTTCTTTCTATAAAACTTAAGGCAGAAGAAAGCATAAAGAGATTCACTTTGTTCTCTTTGGTGCTCCAGTCCATTCAGACAGTTGCATGTGTCTTGCTCAAAGACTGATGCAAGAAATTACTGCAAGCAGAGACCAACATTAGTCAGGAAGTCCCTGTACTGTGGAGACATGACTAGGCAGGATACGTTCAAATGTTCTCATAGGAAAACCAGTACCACAAAGAAGAGAAAAAGAAAAGATATGTCTGGAAAACCTACCAATCTGATAAAAATGAAAATCCTTTCTTCACCCTCGTGCACAGAGGAGCCCAACTCTGGGAGCTAAACAGCCAAGCTTTTCCCAAATGCTTGCTACACCATCTTAGCATGCTGATCTGTCCTGTCCCAGCATGTCCCTTGCTAGCTTGGAACTCTGTCGATGCTAACCAAATATTTACCCGGGTTCTAAAAACCTTTCCTAAACTCTGTGCTGTTGCAGCCCTGGAGCTATCTGGTTGAGGCTAACTCAGGTTGACACAAGACAAGGTCATCACAAGGAAAGGCCAGACCCCTCACTTCTTCAGAGCATAAACAAAATTTCAAAATTCCCGGCTTTCTTCCAGATCATAACCTATCAGGCAGTATTTTGATGGCTGTTGCTCAGAAACGTAGGATTCATATAACTTGTTGTATTAATGAAGAAAGGCAAATGTGAGACTCCTTCCCCTCCTCACAGTGACAAAGAATGGCATGACCAGAGGAACCTACCAGCTCCTAGAGTTCAAGACCAGCAAAGACCGGGATCATGCAAGCCAGCTTCCTCCTTCCCTTTGCAAACCTAGGCCCTACTCATTTTGCTGCCAGAGGTGCCAGATGGTCATGCTTTTCAGAAATATACCTAAGCTTACTGAAGTATATGGTCTTCTGTGGTAAAGTGCTCCCATGTTTAATTACCATTAACAGCTAGGAAATTGCTTCTTTCTCAGACTAGGTTGACTTAATCTCCTTGGTCCCGGATATTGTTACACTTCTATTAGCAAGTCTGAAAGTCCATTGTCCCAGAGGAGTGCAGCTTTCATAGTCATTTCCAGATCAAACCCCAGTCTGATGTAGCTGGCAGATGAGTCATTATTTTCTCTGAAATTAGGACTGTGTCATCAGACTGCTAGTGGAAGATGATGGGAAGCACCAAAGGGATTTGGAAATAGAATGATGTGTATATGGTGGCCTGAGCCATAGAGATGGGATATGTCTCTTTTCTGTGCCAGCTGGAGCCTGTGTTTCATCTATGCATTTAGCTCAAGACACGTAAACCACAGTAAACCTTCTTGGGAGGATGAGGCTGGACCCTGAAGGGAGTATGGGCTTTGTTCCCACCAGGGAGGAAGGGATTATCTCCCTAGAAAGTAGAGGCTAACACTGACACTGCTCGGTCCAGGTCCAGAGTATCCAAAGAGTTCAAAAGAGTTCAGATTCAGCTTCAATCCATCATTTTTCCTCCAGAAGGATGTCTGCATGTGTTCATCCCTGTGAAAGTGGACAACTCCCCCTCATTAGGGTAGGCTGACCCTAAGGCTTGCCCACAGGAAGATGGAGTGGAGTGCAGAGTCAAGCCTTGTCTCCCCAAATTCCACACCAGTTCCTTCAGGAGGAACTTTCTTCCTCAATGTCAGCACATAAGCATGTGAGCTAAACATAAGCATGATTTTCCCAAGAAGTGAGGGCAGGAACCGAAATGCAAAGGGCAATAAGGCAGAGAGAGGTTTGATGAGATTTCCGCACCCAGATGGTAAAAAAGGGCACATAACCATTTAACAATATTAAGGAATAGTGAGTAAAAGAAAATGCAGCCACAGAGAGAACCCCCAGGGACATCAACAGAGTGAGAGAGGAAGGAAGAAACCACAAAATAGCCTGAAGGCTGGGGGTGGCTGCTGACTGTTGAGCTCTCTCAACAGTCTCTGAGTTAGGCTCCTGTGCAAAGATTGTAGTTTTAAATTCCAAGGTCCTTTTCACGTCTAAGCTCTCATGCTTTTCCCATGGATCCAATAATGAAAAAGGGACTTGGTCCCTCTCTAGATGCAGGTATATTGATTGTCATGATGAAAAATCAGTTCCTTAGTCCAAAAACCACTTATCTTGGCAAGGATGTGAGCAAAGGAATAGAGAACAGTGACTCCAAAATGTCTGGGATACCAAGAGCTTTCTGAGAAACAGTTTAACAAAATACTTCAGTAAAAAAAAATTTTTTAAAAGACCTCTTAGTAAACTAGATAATATAGAGAAAATATTTACTCTAGAAACTTATATTAATAAGCAGGAGATGTTTAGAATATGTGATCACACAAGGAACTTACTATCTGCTAGACATGAGTGCTGAGGGATATGAGAAGATTAGCAGGGAAGCTTATTGTAGCACATGTAATCTATTTTTTATTTGAATTAAAATTGGGAGGTATGGGAAAATTAATTTTTAAAAAAGGCACAAATACAGTACTACTCATCCAAAACGGAAGAATGACTTTGGCTATCATCGTCCCAGGGGAAAACATTGTAAATGGCTATAGATAATGGACTCCTGAGCAATACCAGAGCTCATTGTACACAACAACTTTCCCTAGATATGCTTGACCATTAGAGGAAAGAAAATTAGTAACAATCACACTTGGAAATATGTGTTTGGCCCCCATGTTTTGCAAAGTAATAAAGCTGTCTCGGGCATGTCTAGTTCTCATGGAGTCTGAGGACTTGACAAAGAGCAGCCGATAAAGAAATGGCAAAGTATAGAATATAAGGGAAGTATCTGAGTGTTCAAATCGAAAGAACAAAATACTCTAGCTTAGCTTATTTGTACAGTTTATGTGTACATTCACAGCACGCAAGGAAAGAAGAAGTGCCAAGTAGTACAGTTCAGCATCAACTGTAATGAACATGAAGATCCTACAATGAATGATGATAGGCCCAGACCTGTTAAATATTTTTATTCATGATTTAGGGGAGTGAGATACAAATATTTTATAAGAAAGGACTGAAAAGGTTATGACTGCATGAGGCTCTCTGCAGTACGGATGTAAAGAAAACAGGGGAAGAGAGCAGATGTTTGGAGGTCAAGGAAATTTCTGGGAATCAGATATCTCTAGAGGTAGCCACCAGGCAAGGAAAACTGAGCTCCTGTTAATGACCTCCAAACATCTGCTCTGCTCCCTCCCCTCTTTAGTTTCTACTATGATTTGGAGGATGTCTTACACAACCATGATTTGTCGCCGACAGGTTAGGGGGTTTGGCTGACTTCCAGTCTCTGTTTGAAGTGGATGTTTCTGCTATGAAGTTTTTGCTGTATCCTTTGCAAGTGATTATCAATATTCAGTCTCATCTTTCTTGAAATAATACTGAATTGTGCTCCTGCCTCTGTTTCCTTCTCCTTATATTACGACTTTTTTTCTAAAAAGTTTTTCCTAATGTGTTGCTCTGGTTAATCTATAGTTCTGAGATGGCAGATTTGCTGTTACAGGGTAGACAAGCCATCTGGCCCAAAGTTTGTTTCATAATGTTGACCACCAAAGCAAATTAGAAGTTACCTCTGAGTGCTCTCTGGTACTGGTCAGTCACCTGAATGTAATGAAGCTTTACACTATGATGCTGTATAAGGCTCAGTGTCTGCAGCCAGTTATGTGCCTTCTGTATCTTTGCTGCAGGAAAAAGGAAAAAAACCCTCTATTTTGTCAATGTGTAAAATTAAATTTTGTACTGGTAGAGATGAGGAAACCAGTGAAAGGGAGGTGTTTTTTCTTTAGTGGGATAGTAAAGCCTCAATGGTCAAGGAATTGGCTCTGTGAAATATTGGAAGGGTTTGTTTGAATACAGTGTCCCCAGGCTGGCTGGGAATAGGCGGGCAGCTTTGGTAAACTCATCTGGTTCTTTTGCATGCTAAGAATTCCCCTCCTCCCCCCATCACTTTTATATATAAAAAAGAAAACAAACCATTAGCCATGTCTGGTTTTAGCGTATATTAGACTTTATATGACTATATGAGTAGGAAACTACATAGCAGTCAGATGGAGAAGATGAGATGTGGCAAGAATATAAAAATAAGGCAACAGGGAAGTAAAAAGCAACAAGTAACAGCTCTTTAGAAGACATAGAGTAAACAGTTTGTTTCATGACAGTAGAGCTAAACAAACTTGATTTTCCCAAAAGTTTTGTCCTATGCACCTTAACAGCTTTTCCAGCGTCCTCAGCTTCCTATTGTCCTCCACTATTCAATAGCTCTTCCATACCTACCTGGTGTTTTGGTATTGTGTCTGGTCTAGTGCTGACGGATCAGGCATCACATGGCCACCTCAGGCTGATCTCTGTTTACGTGTTTCTTGGCGGAGGTCCTAAATAAGGCCTCCCTTCTCTGTTTAGAAAGCTACATTTACAATGGTGTAAGGCACTTCATAACTCCAAGGCATTCAACCATCTCTTGAACTCCTCTAAAACTGGACTGCTCTTTTAGGAGGACTGATGGCTGTGGAGCTTCTGTCAATTGACAGACATAGGCAGATGCTGAGAATAGTGTGTAGATAGGCATGACGTGCCAACACAAGAACATCTTGGGCAGTTCATCTAAATATGATCTTAGATATGAGAATATACACAGACAGAATTAGAGGAAACAGAAAAGAAGACACTTAGAACCAAATCTCTGGGAAACAAATTGCATTTACCTTGTTAAAGGCATCAGCTAACAACCAACAGAAAAACATTAACTACTTCTCAGGACAAAACTAAATGAAAGACTCATCTAATTCAATGAATAATAGGCTATTTAAAACAAGAAGCTGGGAAATACAGTTCCACAAAAAAAATAAAAGGTATCATATATATAGCTGATAGCAAAGCTGATGGTTAAATGTGTGCTATAAACTGCCATATAGCAAAAGGCTGATATTTAGGAGGACTTGGAAGGTAAAATGTGAAGGACTTAGACTGAATAGATGGAGGAAAAGAGAGGGGACAACAACACTGGAAAAAAGCATGGAAATGTTTTGCTGAAGGATTAGGGCTTTGGCTGCCTTTTTTACAGCAGCAGGTGAACACGGAAGAGACACTGAAATTCTGCAGGACTTCATTATTCCCAAAGTTTTAACATCCAATTTAAAACAATTCAAAATATCATTAGAAAGTTGGCATACAACTCACACTCAGCTAAAGAAGTGAGAAGAAGTGCAGGAATTTAAGGCAGTTGAAACATATCTGTCTGTGTCCTTACAACTGCACTTGCCCAAGCAAAATCTTGCTCCCACCTTTGCTCACACAACTGAAGTTGAATTCTGCTTAAATCAGTCTCTGGGACTTCGCTTGGCAGAAAGTTCCTTTGCAACCAGAAAATGGGGGAAGTTCACCACAGTGTAATGCTCCACAGACTTTTATTTTTCCTCATGCAAGTCCTTGAAAAGGAAAATTTTCTGTCTGAATTTTTATAGTTTAGGAGAATTTTGTTGATTTGAAGGTATGTGTATTTGAATGGGTCTTTGAAAAGCATGTTCTCTTGAAAATTATCTTTGAAATTCTTTTTTGGCATCATGGATTTTTGAACTGTTTCCAAACTGGATTTGAATGTTTCCAGCATTTAAGGTTATAACCTCAGTGAACAGACAACCTTGAAGAGAGCATCCTTGCAAGAAGTTGGTATGGGAGTCCCTCACTAGAGGTTGGCCCTTCCATTTACTAGAGGAGGAACTTGCTTAGACTGGACAATTATGACACAGACTTAGGCAAAATGAAGCCCATTATTAATTTGTGCAATAGTCTTGCTGAGGAAGGGACCCTGTTCTATAAAATGCTGTCATTCACTACAAGGTGTTTAGAAAATATGGCACTGAAGGCACTAGGCAGCATTGGGTTAAATAAAACCTATAAAACATAATGAAAGCCAAAGGATTGTTTCTGAGAAAGAGATTCAGATCTCCTTGGCACTGGATCAGTCACCTTTCAATAAAATGTTTTAGGTGAAATATCATGCTATAGATTTGTTAAGAGAAGTGCCAAATTTGATAGGCGCGAATGGCAAATCTCCTCTTCATCATTAACAATTCCAGGTCTTGACAGAAATAACTGCTGTGCAAAGAGAGAGCACTCTTCAATATGTTAAAATTAGCTAGAATAGAGTGTCTCCTAATCAAATTTTGTCCTGAATCGCCAAATGATGTATAGTTGTTTGTGTTGTAGATAACGCTCCAGTGGGGACTGCGCTAAAATCCCTGAAACTCATATTATGCAAGACCTCTGGCTGAACTTTAACTCTATGCTTAGAAGTGAGAGGTTGGTGCTACAAGCCACCCAGATCTCCATCAAAAACTGTAAATTTAATTGTACACTTAGCTAACAAAGATCAACTTAGATTAAATGAGCAATAAATTCCCACCTCTACAAAATGAACAAAATGACATTTCAGAGTAGCGTAATCTGCATTTGAGGCCACCCTCAGAGGTAATGATGGCAGAAAATGGACAAAGTGATCATCTAAACAATTGGTAGGGTTCTGGTATTCTTTGCCTTTGCGTGCAACAGATGTTTCCATGAGCTGGTCAGTTGTATCACAGAAGCTATAAAATAAAGACAGAAGGCTTAACAAATAATTGGCACAGACCCAACACTTAAATCAGCTTCAAGTAGTATGAGAAATTATGCTGCCTGGAGGGCAACTTAAGGAAAAGCTTTTCGGATGGAGTGTACCTATTGAGTTTTGGATGATTGCTGTTTGAACTTCCCCTACTTACAAGTACATTAGTGAGTATAAATTTCAAAAAAACACTGCACAGCATTGCTAAGGACTCTGCATGTATTTATCCTGTCAAAATGTTTGAAGTTGTAAGCCACATATGAGTTTCTAATTTCTTTCCATTTTTAATATCCCCCATTGGAAAATGTCAGTGCATCCACACATTGCTCTTGTAGTGCCATTCCAAACCTCTGCAATTCTCTGTAATGGAGAGTTAGAAGCTGGAGCAAATATCTCCAGAGCTGAATGTTTGTACAAAACACCCTTTATCTTATTTGTTCTTTTCTGAGATGTACAAAGCCTCTTTCACTGTGCTGCTGTTCAGTCCTGGCTCATTTCTGTTCTCAGACTGAACAAAGCAGACTCTTCAGATTAGAAGTTTCAGAGATTCCTGTCATGGACACCTATATGAAGGGTTTCACAGTTGGATCTGAGCTGACTTGTACTGATTTCCTCCAGATGTCCAGTCATCTGGAGAAGGAGAAATATCAAAGGTCTCCCCATGCATTTCAAAATGTATCTTTTCCTTCTACTGAAAGAGGCCGTAGTACCCAGTAATGCTGCCATTGTTGGGACTGTGTCAGGGGAAGCTTCTTCTGCTGTCTGAGGGAGTTATTCCTTCAAGGAGCTCACTGATCTCATAATCTTAAATAATAAAGGTGACCTGGGGCTTAATGCCATGTCCATGTTCAGCCCCCCCACACTCAAGCTGATGCCATTTTTATGTTTGCATGCAGCTGGCACCCCCTGAGGCCCCTCTCCATGCTCACACTGGGGAAGAGTCTTTAGACAGACAGAAAAAGAATGAACATTGGAATATGAACCCCATTATCAGAGAACCCCTATCAAATCTCCTGTATGTCCATATCATGATTTTTTTTTCCTCTGAATGAGAGCCATCAGTCTTCAAAACTGGGGTTTAACACGACAGCAGTGGGGAGCTTCTAGGTCCTGAAGACTACAGCCACTGCAGCTCTCTCCTGCAACAATATAAGCATCTCAAGGGCTTCCTTCCTGTGAGCTGATCCTTTCATTCACTACTGCTTTTGTTCTTAACTATTTTCTATAGTGTTTGCTATTAGATTTTGCTGTTGATATTTTGCTTTTATTTTAAAGTGTCCAAGAACCATTAAGACAACTACATTTTCCAGGTCAATACAGCTACCAAAACCCAAAACAGCAGATGAAATAGCTCTTGTTGTCAAGAGAAGCTGCTCTGGAAGTATTTTACTAGGGGAGGTGAAACCTAAACCTCCAATTAGCCGCTTGCAACCCTTATAACATGTGCAAGATTTCTACTCTTTCAAAATTTGAACATATGAAAGTTCAAGTGTGTGGAACATGAGAACAGAGGTGGGTGACAGGCAACTGTCAATTGGTATTTCAGTCAAGACTTATACCTGCAACAAGGGAAGAAAAAGAGCAAGAGACACCATGAGACATGTTAGTCACTGTCCTTTCATACCAGAAGACTCCGAGAGACTACAGAGGTGGAAGATGAAAGATTTAGAGCAGATAGACAGAGAAGTGTCTTAGCTTGAATTTGGTTTAATGAGTGGGTTAGGTATTTTCTCCCTTTTGGGTAAAAATTTTAAAAAAGCCTTCACTTTTTTCTTAATACACAAATATGTTTCCTTATTAAACCCTAAATGAGGAAATGCAAGCCTTCCCTGGTGGTTGCATATAACCTCACAAAACACCATAGATGATGATCTCTTTCTGAACCATTCTGATAATCATTTCTTCACCCACAAAAAGCATCAAAGTCACACTGTTTCATCAGAGAGCCATCTGCATAAGTGGGGTTGCCACATGCTCCTGACTGGTTGAGGGACATCTGGCAATTCCTTCCCACATGATATCCATGCCTGCACTGTGGGGCTGATGTGCTCATGATGCACAGGATGGTTGTCAGCACATGTAGGAACACTGGCTCTTCTAGGGCCATTGAATTGATAATATATCTACCATGGAACAGGTCAACACTCACACGTTAGAAATGTCTGGTAATTCCTGATATTCAGCAGCTTGGGCAGCACTACTGCTATGACTGGCTGGAGACACTTCCAAAAATCCTCGAGGTATACTGAAGTTGGTCTTTTTACACTTGGATTCCACCCTGGGGAAGGGAAAAATACAAACAAGGAAGAAAATAAAAGGGAAAATATGTGAGGAAACTTAGATTTCTCTACCAGATCCCTTTGAGCTAAAAACCTGATTCCACAAGAAACAGTGTGGCAGAACTGCAAACACTCTTGGTAAAGTCAGGATTTAACCTCTGGCACTTACTTTCTAGTTCTCATCTCTTAGTTGTAGAATATGCTTACAGCACATAAAACTGGAGCAAGCAAAACTGAAAGGGACAAGGCTGTTGGGACAGTGGGAATAAGAATTTCCTGGTCAGTTGTATGCACACACATGAACAAAGCAGCCTTGGTTGGAAGCTCCTGTGCCACTGTAGCATATTTCAAAAGCTTAGAGAAGTGCCAAAAAAGCAGGGTGATGGTGAATGCAACAGTTGCTGACAACTCCATATAATTCTGTTCTGTAATTCAACAGGGTCATGGATTATAAGACCAGAAAAAGTTGAAGACCATAAAAAGTTGTTTCATCCACAGGTTCCGTGTTCTTCTGCTCAACATCTGACAACACAGAGCTTCAAATTCAGCCCTGGCATAAGTGACCGAAGTAACTGGGTGGGTCAGCAATGAGGCTTCTACAAATCCATTGGAGACTTCTTGTTACCACTGCTAAAGGATGGTAAGATTAAACCAAGTGTATGGTGGCACTTGTAGTGTGGGTTAAGAATCCTTACTGTGGGTCCAAAGGTATGTGGCAAGCCTGGTTACAGATTGGTAACCACGGTCACCACCAGTTGTTCCTGCTCTGAATCTCAGTTTCTGCTCATCAGGTTTGGGAAACCAAAAATAGTGGCACGGGATGTAGTGGCCATGCTAGTGTCCTGTTGGCCACAGAAAACAAGGTTCCAGCCTGACCTGTCGAGACAGGGAGTCTCAGATGGTTCCTGAATTCTGGGTAGGTGAAACTGCTTTCCAACATTTTCAAAATGCCTTAAATACCAGGTATGCGATACGCTACAACTGCATCATATTTATAAGAGCATCAATGCAAAATGCTTTTAGTGCTGCATCATCAAAGAGTTTTAGCTGTTCTCAAAGAATTTGTATTTATGCCCTGAAATAAACAAGAGAATATTTTAAAAGAAAGGGTATGTTAAATATAAATTTTATCATCTCCTTATGATTCTTGCATTGATCCATTCTTCCTTTTCTCCATGAGTATATAATATTGATTATATTATTTTCCTACAAATGCCTGGAAAAGGAGGAGTTAATGCATCATGGAAAATAACTTTGTGTGAAAGACATTTATTTTTATGAATCTGGCTCTAAAATTCTCTTTTTAGTTTTAAAATTACTATCACAGCCAGATTGTGCATCAAAAAGCTCCCACTTAGCAGAATATATGATCTCAAAAATGAATATCTGTTAGGTTGTTCATACAGAGTACTTTGAGAAATAATTTCTCACAGATGGAAAGCTATAAAAACGGTGTTCTGCTATCTCATAGTTTGAACCACAATCTCAGAAGATATGAAGTATTGCTATTGAATCAAGCTGTACCTGGTTCCGCTTGAATGAATTCTTTCAAGTTCTTGACCTCTGTTCTAGCATTGTTTCATTTTAAGCTGGAGTCCAATGGAAAGAAAAAAACCCGAAACCAATACAAAACATGCACGAAACCCCCCCATCCTCAACCTTTTCTCCATGAGCAGAGGCAAATCAGGAATGACATACTGTTTTCTAATGAGCCTATTTGATATTATATACTGCCTTTGAAGAGTGTAGCTGTAATAAAGTATAATGTCATTAACGGGTCACACACGTGAACATTTACTTGGTGTGAAGTGTTTTCACTACTCTCCCTACAGAACAGATATGCCTTGACAAAGAGAGATGGCATAGAGAGCACTGCTGACATTTTTAGGTGATGGAATAATGAAAATAAGTGTTCATTACTGCTGACTTCTTCTGGAGATGATTCTCTACTGACAGAAATATTCTCAGTGAAAAATTCTAACATCATCAGTAGAGAAGTTTGTCTGTGAAAAGCAATTTTTTCTCTTGGAGTCTTCTCTCTTCATTCAGCAGTTCAGCCCTGGCACAGTTTTCAGAGTGTACTGCAAGGATGCTTTCAAGCACATTACCTTTAAATCACTACTTAGGCCACACCAAAAGTACCAATATAACCATTTCCTGGAAAGTTTCAGTGCTCTTTCCAGGTGTTCCTAACTTTCTTAATAACAGTAATTCACAGTGTCAGGGTCCCATTAGTTACCAGATGGATCATTTAACCATTCACAGAAAGCATCCAGCATCTGCCCCACTGGTCTGTGTTTCCCGATCAGACTCTGCTACATCGTGCCTTTTGATCTTGAGCTGCAGTTTGACTGTGACTTCTTGTGAACAGCAGCACAAATGCTGACACCTAACACCTCAAAGTCCACTCTTAAGCTAACAGAGACTCTGGAGAAACACCTGGAGAAACAGAGCATCAGTGGTCAGAAAATTCTGCTCTTTACCACAGACCTTACACAGAGTCATTATACCCTGCTCCTTTTTTTTTGTTGTTGTTGTTTTGGTAAATACCTCATATGGAGCAACTTGTCCCAGACAGGCTCTTATTTAGTTCAGCTCAGTATAGCATAGCATACAATTTACAGGTATATTACTTTTATTTTCCATACCTTTCATTTCAACATATTTATTATCCTTCACCTAATAAATCTTTTATCAGGTTATACATAAAGCTTGGATTGATTTAGAAAAGTGTCTGTGGCAGGTTTTACAGCTGAAGATCTCCAAAGTGCTTTTTTATCACTACCGAATTTTCCATACGATGGCTAATACTGGTTGGTCCCTTTGTGCAGCCCAAGGACTAGCTGAAGTCTTTCCTTTGAGGGCACTCCCACTGCTTCTCCCAAGACAGCCACTCCTTGCCCAGGTCAGGGCTCATCAACCTGAACAGTGATCACAAAGCCTGGTGTTACAACGGGTGCTAATGCCTGTGTTTGACAGGTGATGTGCTTGCAGATCCCCACAACAGCAGAATAGAGGTGAGAGTTTCATGTCCATGTGTCTCAGTTTGGGCTGAGGGCCCTTAGGAGCAAAATCCAGCCACCTTTCCATGCAGGAGGTGGTCATGAGAGCTGGCAGGAGGCACCAGACCACACCCTACGGACTAGCCTACTCCCCACTGAGAGCAAGCCCAGGGATCTCCTCTGGGGCAAAGTTCAGTGTCTAAAACCAGACAGGTTAGTAATTTCAAGGAAAAGATTTGAGGTGCCATTCAAATGTGGCATGGGTCTCAGCTCGAATGTCAGCTGGAAGTTGTACGCTACTCTGAAAGGGCCTGGAAATTGCAACTGAAACAGACAACCTCCTCCTGCCAGAATCCTTGTTTGTGGTGATGGGCATATTCCCTGAAAAAATTAGAAAGGGGGCAGTGGACTAAAAAAACTGACTACTGCTGGATGAGGGGTACAGCTGAAGTATATCATGGAAGGTGTAAAGTCAAACTTCCCCAATGTACAAAGGTGTTGAGCCCTCAAACAATGTTCTGTAAGATGCACTCAGATAGCTTTGCACTGCAGAGGAGAGGTAGTATTTTTTAAAAGCTTGTTGGAAAAGAATTTGGCTCTCACAGGAGGTCAGCAAGATTGAGCTACTTTAGATCTACATTAGCATATTTCCTCTGTGTCCAGCCAGACATCACTTATGCATCACAGCTTTGAACTTCAAAGGAAGCTGAATGGCTTCTGCTGCAACTTGCCCAGGGACTGCAAGGAGCCCCAAAATCCAGTTCTTTTGCTCTGCCACAGAAGTCACACTGGAGAACCATGCCCGATGTGTGGGTGTTCGGTCTGGTCAGATTCTCCTTGCTGCCTTTTATTTCCTTTGCCAAAGGAAAAAGAGAGGCAGAGAAAAAAAAAAAGGAGATCAAGTGCAGTGATACCCTGCTCTTTGGGGTTTTTTTCCTCCTGTGGAAATACAAGGGAAAAGATAAGGACAACAGGCAGGGAACATTTAGTCTTGGATTCTCAGTCATTTCAGGGTTTTTATATTGCTGTTTGCTGTGCTAGTGTACCTTCACACCTTTGGTTTGTTGGTTTGTATGATCAAAGAAGCAAGCAGATGTTGGGACAGATGGTCCAGGTTTGCCCCACCAAACCTCAGGAACCTCAAGTTGCACCTGGGCTAGGAACGGACTTCCCTGTAGACAGTGGAGAGTGAAAGTTCACTCCAGAGGTGATTCAGACCCCTGATGGGCTGACTTGCCTCTTGGAGATGCCTCACTCCATTCCCTAAGTTTATAAAGAGAACAGAAGATTAATATGCTTCAGTCAAGTAACCTGAGTTGGTATTTTTTACTCCAGGGATTTTCACTGGATTCTATCTATTCTAAAATGAATCTATATTTCAAAATTCTATATAAAACCTTTGATGCATCTTTTCTCAACAGGAGAGGCAGCGAACTGAAAATAGAAAATTCCCAGTGAGGAAGGCAGTGTTGAGACCAGAGTGCAGGGAGAAAAGAGGAGGAGGAGGACGGAGGGAAGGAGAGGGAAATCCAGGGTGGCTCTGCTATGACTGATCAATACTCAGAGGTCTAGAAAATTAGGAGATGCATCTCCTTATTCTCTCCAGATAGCTGCAGCGGCCGAAAGGGTTCTGGGGTCTTGTTCTGGGTCTGCCAAGGGAGCTGAGGATGTGCCCTGGGAGCCCAGAGCGGCTTTTGGCTCCCCAAAGTTCACATCTACTCAACCAGGAGAGGATGTGAAATCCAGCCTCTCCAAGCTGTCTGGAAATAGAGCTGTCTGGAAAAGTGTTAAGGAAGGGCCTTAAAACCTGCCCACTGCAGCAGGTTTAGATTAAAACACGTATGTTGCAAGCAAACCTAAACCCACTCCAATGGCTGGACACCCGGCTGCTGCTCAGCTTGCACAGATTAAGTGCCTCACGCTGACCAACTTCACACTAACAGCCAGCCTCCGTGCTGCTCAACTCCCATCTCAACTCTAGATCCCACCAGGACTCCCTTTTCCAGCAGGTGGTAGTCATTCGTTCTGCAAAACAAAATCTGTGTTGAACCTGCTAACTGATGGCTGATACAGAACTGTAGGTAGTCTTTTTTTTAACGTTACTGCTTGTAGGCCTGGGAGCATCGGTGTGCCCAGCTGACCTCGTGGGGCAGTGCTTGCACAGCACCTTTTTCCACTCATGCATTAAAAATTGTTCTGTGTAGACACTTCCACACACTCTTGTGAACACTTTGCTTTTGTTCTTTCTTGTTTTGTTTCCCTTAATCTAAAAGAAATTACTCAAACTGAGAACACATTGTTGCGCTTTGAATGTGGAAAAACATAACATAGCAACTTGTCTTAGCTTCTAATAGTTTCACGATGTGCTTTTAAACAATGTCAAACTTGTTCAAGGCTTGTGACATTTGAAGTTGGCAAGTAAATCAACATTTGGGGTTTTTTCCAAAAGCAAAACTTTTTAGAAATAAAATGGTTGCATTTATTTCAAAAGAAAATATTCATCCCTGTTTTATTCTGGTTTGGGGTTTTTTTTAGACACAAAGTGCTGTGTATGCAGGATTATTTTTATTTTGTATGTATGTTGCAGTGCTCAACATTTTAATTGCCACTTCCTCAATAAAACTATTGGAAATCTTCCATCTTGCCATTAGCACTTACAAAATAACTGTTAACAATATGTTATCCAGACACAGAAACTTTATAATTAACATTGGACTAGTCTTCAAAGTCTAGTGACTAAAATATATCCTATAAAATTACTGGACTTCATTCAATGCTATTCTGCTGGTTTAATGTTCAATAAATGTGTTGAGGGGAGATATTTGGCAGCATGCATTAGTCTCTCTGGCAGAGAGAATGACTACAATGGGGTTTGCTCTCTGCTCTATGGCAAGAGCACCAAGGCTCTACTGGGCTGCCGCACAAACACTGAAAGGTTGCTGCTGGTGTGAAATAACATCGCTCCCAGACACACTGCTGTGCAATCCTTCACTGCAGCGCTCCTCCCTTGTCAACTGACAAGGAATTGGACAGTTTTCACTTGAGCAATAAAATGCAACAGGCAGTGTATTTCTGGACCATTATAGCACAACTGGGGTAGTGTCAGAAGGCTGAAGGCCAAGCACTCCAACTACGGGAGAAATACAAGATTGGCTCTGAAGCGTCTTAATGCTATCCCTAAATGGAATTTCTACAGTACATTAAACAAGGAAGAATACTTAGTCCTGTGCCTTTAACACAGACATGGACATGACATCATTGGCAGCTAATTAAGACTTATTCCAGCCAGGATTGTGCTGCAGCCATAGCAGGCCATTGCACTGGTAAAGAGTTTGGAGGACAGGATGAAAAGGATTGGAACATACTTTTATTTAGATTAAACTATGAAAAAGGCATGATAATGGATTAAACCCCACATAATTTTGCAGGATCAAGGTAATTTAAAGCAGTGTCTCCAAATAATCTGGTCATACAAAGCTCTTTGCCCATGGGAAATATCTGAAAAAACTCCCTGCCTAGTTTCTGAGATAAACAAGACTAATGAAACAACAGACATGTGGATAGAGTTCTGGGAGTTATTTTTACTAGGATAGAGCTCTTAGTCCAGCCAACAGTATCGTTGTGTTAACACTCTGGCTGCTCATGGGGTGAAGTGGTCACTGTCCCAGTATATTTCCAGTTCTTCATAGGTATGAAATACTTCACATGCAAGTTGATATCTGTGCCAGGAGGTGCTGAAGGCAAGAGTCAGGCTGTGCAGGGTTCCCACCTAGCAAGAAAAGTTGAGAAGTCAGAAGCAAAATCCTTGGCCTTAGAGCCATTTGACTCCACAGGACACTGAAGAAAGGAGGGGTGTGAATGAGACATGCACAGCTCTCCCAGCCCTGCGGTTTTTGCCCTGGGTGGACCCAAATATATAAAGAGAAAAATGCACAAATATTGACTATAAATATTAATACAGTTTTTCTGTGTCCAAAAGGCAAAATTTACTGTTTTTCCAGACCACTTTACTAACTTTTTACAGATTTTTAGCAGGCAATATGAAAAAATATGACTGCAACATCTGGGCAGACTTTCCTTCAGAAAATAAGCTTTAGTAGGAACTGTTTTCTTATACTCTCCCTGTTCTCTGCTCACAGGTCATCTAGTGAGGCCACAGGTTGAAGTAAGGGCTTCAGTGAAAGAACAGCACCAGGGAAGGGCTTTCATCTTTCATGCTCATTGCACACATGAACATTTCCTTTCTGTCAGCAGTTTGGACACCTGGGCAGACCAGTTATTTTCAAATTGTTTGTCACTGTCTGAGCAGGTTTGGTCTCTTTGCAAAGCATAATTTTTCAGATCTGTCACAAGGAGGAACAGACATCTGAGCAAGTGGTTGGGTTGCTGAGAGAAATTGTTTGGCCCCAGAAATACCCAGTAGGACACAGTGGAAGCTCCTGTCATCTGGATATTTCTCTGCACTGAATCAGTGGGTTTCTTCTGTTCAATAATCTGCTTACACTATAACCTAATAATACTCTTGTGGAATTAAGTTACTGATCATTGTGAGGGTGACTGAACTGTGCTAGTATAACACCATTATATCACAACAATCAGGTCTGAGATTAAAAACACTGACAGTTTTTTAAAGGGATAAAAATCCTTTGTTTATTCACTGTCAAGCACTCAGACTGAAGAGAGAAAACTTATTTTGGAGGATATAATTTCTGTGTGGTTTTTTTTGCCATCATCATACAGTTATCACTCATAAGGTCAGAGAAAAGGCACCTGTAAGATGTTATCTATCTGATCCGCCTCCAACATGGTAGGGCATATAACTATATGTACATCATTCCTACCATTTGCTTTTCTAACCTGTTCTTTGGTACCCTTGATAA
>VZRV01000642.1:179-45360 GCA_013398115.1 Falcunculus frontatus
CCGGGCGCTGGAGTTGGGAAATCGGCCGGTTTCGAAGAACTTTGCTGTTTATTTGACTTTAATTGTCTCCGTCTCGCGTGCTGTGCCTTCCCCGGCACCGTTTCAGCCCGTGTGCGAGCAACAAGTCTCGGTTCGCTGCCGGAGGGAGTGGCCTGGGAGGGGGGAGCGGGAACGCAGGGAAGATCAATCCAAATTTAATATCGCTGCCGCGGTTGTCTCCTCCGTTGCCAGTAGGACTGTATTTAATATCGTTTGACACGTGCGTTCCTTTAACTTGAAAGCACCTTTTAAGATGTGAGAGCACGGCGAATCGTTGGGAGGTCCCGTCTGACGGGCACGTGGGGCTGGTTCTTGCACTCTGGCGTTTATGGAGCCAAAAAGAAGATTTAGCGATCTGTAACCTTGTGTGATGCTGTACTTTTGTGGGCTTTGATGGGGTTTAATTTTAAAAAAAAATGTAAACCACAGAAGGTGAAGTTGCTTTTATGTTTTTGCTTATAGCATCAGTACTCTGTCAAGTGGAGCCTGTGGGAAGATGGTTTGAAGCATTTATTAAGAGGAGAAACATAAATGTTTCTGCCTCTTTCCAGGAGCTAGAAGATGAGAAGGAACTTTCTGAAGAATCGGGGGATGAAGAACTGCAGCTTGAGGAATATCCTATGTTAAAAACCCTTGACCCAAAGGACTGGAAGGTATTCAGTCAATATGAATTACTGTTAACTCTTTGTGTCCATCAAGGTTGTTTGCCATTCCCAGGTGCTAAAGATCCCCTTCCTCTTCCCCTCCTACACCCATCTGAATGGGTTTGTGTCCCTTACCATTATATCTGGCGGGTGAAGGCAAATACATCAGGAGAAGATCTTAGTTTTGAGCTGCGGCTTTTTATTTTAGTGCCTGAATGTATTAAGTTTCTCTTCTCCCCGTCACCGTCTCATTTATTCTGGAGTTACATTGGCACTGTTAATATTAAAGACAGTAATTCAATTTTCCAATAACTGAATTTTCTAGTGCTTCAATCCAATTTAGATTAAACTACTTGAATTTCTGTAACAGTGGCTTAATTTATTGATATTCAGTTATTCAGTAATTATTCAATAATTTTTGACAGTTGTTCCTGTAGTCTTGTCCCAATGTTTATTGAGAGTGGGAAGAATTCTCTCTCTTGCCTTTAAGAGATGGAGTGGAGAACTGGTTTTCTGCATGTGTTGTGGTGTTTTAGGTTGTATTTATCAGTGTTTATTAGGGTTTGTGGTTCTTTTCTCTCAGAATCAAGACCATTATGCAGTTCTTGGACTGGGAAATATACGATACAGGGCTACTCAGAAACAAATCAAAGCAGCTCGTAAGTACCTTTCCCTCAGAAGCATAACTTTTTTTTCAGATGTACACAACTGGTTTCCAGTGAAAATACATGCATGTGGTGAACAAGCTTTTTACTGTTTCCCAGCCCTAAAAGTTTGTGTTGCTTACCAGCCCCTTAAATTCGTATCACAGCTCTGAAATCCAGAGGCCTAAATCTACTGAATTAAAAAATTTCATGTCTCTGCTTCCTGGCCTGTGTTTTTTGTCAATAGCCTTGAGACTGTAACTATGCATTTCTATATGAGTCTGCAGTCAGCCTCAGTGAAAGGCAGAGGAATAGAGCTGTCCCTGCCCTGTGTGTGCCCAGAGGTTCCCTTGCAGCCCCCCTGACAGTGTTGAGCTGCCTCATTACTGCTGCTGAATGTGTACAAAAAGGCTGCTGTTAACAGTCGTATTAGACTGATTGTGGTATGGGAATGGAGCATGCTGGGCTTCAGAACTTTATTTTTGGAAAGCAGTATGCTTGACTTTGCTAGAAGGATGCAAATTTTTAGTGGAGGAAGATTTTAAAAGACTGAAGATTGTTCAGTAGCCTCTGTGATAAGCTGATGGCTTTGTGAATGGATCTTGTGATCAACTGCCTGTATTACTTCACTGGTGCAAGTAGAATCACTGTCCTCAGATACTTCAAATGGAAATGGGTGGAAATCAGTGAATTACTGACTTACACAGGAAATCATGTTGCCTCAGGCAGGTGCTCCTCACCACTGTGGAGCATGTGCTACTATGGAATAGAGGAGTACCTGCTTTGGTGGTGGTTAGTGATCTCACTGATCTTCTGAGCAAGAACCAGAGCCTCTCTCTTTAGGACCCTGACAGCACACAATTGTTCCATGGTGCTGTAGAGATGTCTTTCCTGCCAGTGTATACTGTGCTTTCCTGTTTCTAAGAAGGATTCTTATTTGTTTCTCAGAAGACAGGTTGCTGTAACTGATTGCCTGGTGTCTTCTCCCGGGTATTTTAGAGAGAGCCAAGAAGGTACAGCGTGTTTTGTATGGCACTATGGCAAGATCTCTTGACAAAGAAGTCGGTCTAAAATCTGGTTTTATCTTTTCAACACCAAGACAACCTTGGCAGCACCTTCAGTAGATACTCTATATGTGCCAGTTGTGCCTTAGGATTCAAGGCCTGAGTAGAGGGAGAATCTAACCCAAAGTCTTGTGTATCTGCTCAACATTAGCCATGGGGAAGTGCAGCAGCATTCACAGGCTGTAGTTTTCATGCTAAATATCACTTTGGATGATGTTCAGAACTTCAGTAAAGGGACAGAATACAATTCTAATTTTATCTGAAACATTTTGTTTTTCCATTAGAAATAACAACCAAAATCACATTAATTATTTTTATTTTTTCAGTTATGAAGCTAAGTATACACCTACAGATGCTGAAGCACTTTGCTAGGCATAATACTAGAATAAGTCTCAGAGACTTCTCCAGATGTTGAGGTGGAATAGAGAATAGAGTTTCTGAGTTGTGGTTATTTTATATCCTAGCAAAGACGAAATAATGTTAATTCTAATTATAGTGTTAATCAAAGAAAATTCATTAACTCCTGTTTTCTTCCAGATATGACTGTTTGGTTTTTATTTAAGTTTTGAATTAGAGAAATGCCAATTGGAATTACTGTATTACTTTGTAGTTTGAAACTGTTTCTGATGAAGCATTTCTAACTAGAATGCATTTATTTGTTAGATAAATCCATGGTTTTGAAACATCATCCAGACAAACGAAAAGCTGCAGGGGAACAGATAGGCGAAGGCGATAATGATTATTTTACTTGCATAACTAAAGGTAAGCAATTGATGTCTTTTGTTCCATACTCCCTCAATCTTCTTGATCATCAGAAATGTACTTGTTGTGCTTTATTAGGATTTTAATTGTCAATGACTAAACAGCTGGAGAAGTTCTTTTTCCATTTTAGAAAACTGCCTCAGTAGATCACATTAGGTATAACTTCCCAGTGGGCAGAAGCAGGATGGGAATGCAGCTGACAAACGTTTGGCTGCTGTGCCAGCTGGTGACAAAATGTGACACTTGTACCAGTGCATGCACAGATGAACCTCTGGAGGTGGCCCCATACCTGGGATAAACTAGTGAGCCATACAGCAATTCCCCACAGGCACCAGCAGCCATTGGAAAATCTGAATTCTAATGTGCTTGCTCTGACAACAGAACATGTGTTGATTTGATCCAGGTCATCAGTTTCTTCAGCTGCTCATTTTTGCCCACAGATGAGCAAGTGAATTCAAATGAATAACATTTCCCTCTTGCCTGTACTGGTGGACTTGGCAGCGCAGGATTAATGTCTGGACTCTGATCTTAGAGGTGTTTTTCAACTTGAATGATTCTACGACCCACTGCTGGCTAACTCCAAAACTATAGGGGCTGTTCTAGGTGTATGACTTACATCGCCAGAAATGCCTTAGAGCTTGGCTTTTTTGCTTATTTTAAACAAATTATTTTCACCCAATAAGCTTGAAGCAGGAGGAAATCTTGGAATTTGTGTTTCTAAACCTCCTTCTCTGAATGTCTTCTACCTGGAGTAGAAGCAAATGGCAATGAAACAGGGAGAAGAAACTTGGGAAGCTGGGAGTACATAGGTTGGATTCAGAACCTGGTCTGACAAAGGAATGAGTGGGAGATACAGAGCTGGGGGAACTGAGTGTGTGGGAGTAGAACTGTGGATCTGTAAGTGGAAGGGACATCTCTTAAATGGAAGAGGAACCAATGGATGTGCACAGAATTTCCTGCATCAGGAAAATTGTATGAGGGTTGCTGAGGCAGAGGATAATTGGGGTCAGAGTGTTGGTGGAGGGAAGTCCTTTCCCAGAGGGGAAGGGCAGACTGGCAGACAGCAGCTCATTGGTGGCCAGTGTCATTCTTTCCTCTCTCCACTGACATATGCAGTGAGATCAGTTTACAGAACTGCAGAGCACCAAGGTCTCCTCCAGGTTATCACCTCCTAGATCCAACCTTCATGGTGCAGTGTCCTTTGGCAGGGCTGCAGGCACACGAGTCCATGAATGATGCAACACGAATTTGATTCCTTTGACTTTTCATTCTTACTGAAAAATAGTGGTCATTGTAAAACTGACAAACTCCACACTTCCTTGAGAAAAAGTAAGAGTTTACTGAAGCTATAGTGTGTGTGATTTCCAGAATACAAGATTAGTAATGTGATGCTCCCCAACTGCAGGGCTGTAAGAACAGGAAAACAGGGACTGTTTGCATGTCTTGGAGTGTTTGTGTGGAATTTTATATTTTATCCAAGACTCAGTACAACTTCATCATGACCTGCAAAAATTCTAATGAATGGCTCCTGTTCTTGCCAGTTCTGACAACATACTAACTCGGTGCCTGCCTTTACTCTGTGCCTTAGTAGACCATTTTGTCAATTTATCTGCAAGGATCTGGTGCAGGATAAAAACCTGAAGATGTCACGCCCAAACTCCCAGTGTCTAAACTAAATTTACTGCTATAAAATTAAGTATTACCTGTTTTGTTACATCGTAATAGTTAAATGTGTTCTTTTTCATAAATGTTTTCCTCCTACTTAGTCTAATAGGAATAGACAGCAATGCTATTTGGTCTCACTAAAATAATTAAGTCTCAAGCTGTACAGAATGATAGATCAAACAGATCTGAGAGCATCTTTTTAAACATTTACAACCTTAAGTCTGGTAACTTTCTTTCAGCTTATGAAATATTATCTGATCCTGTGAAACGACGAGCATTTAACAGCATAGATCCTACTTTTGATAACTCTGTACCTTCCAAAAGTGAAGCAAAAGAAAACTTCTTCGAAGTTTTCTCACCAGTTTTTGAAAGAAATGCCAGGTAAGCTATGTCTGACTGCTTCTGCTGTTGCTGGAGAATCATCATTTGCAGACTCTTTTGACATTTTGTTTGTAACAAGAGATGTATTAATTTGCTAGAAATGTAATACAGCTGAAATAGTGCAATTATTTTTTATTTCATTTTAAAATAATCTGAACTGTCACATTGCTGGCATTGAGTTTGACCCATGTGATTTTGAAAAAAGTTCTCAGCTTCCTATTGCTTACTGCCCTTTTTGTACAAGTCATTGTTTCATCTTAAATTACTTAAAATACCAAATGTTTGTATCTTGCTGAGTAAAAATTCCCTTTTATGATTTTCTTCTGAGAGTGAGATATTAACAGAAGACAGTAGTTATGTTCATGATTTAGCTGGTTAAAAGAGAAGATAATTGTAACTATCAATATTTGGTGTTTCTCTCTTGCAGTGCGTGACTTTTTCTGCATTTGATTTGTGCTTAACAATTAACTTGGTATTAAGGTTGTCACAATAGAAACCTGTCAACTTTTCCCGATATAAAAGCGCTTAATTGCATGAGGCACTTTACAACATTCTGAACAATTATTATTTAAAGTAGTCTTACTGAATCTTTTATCAAGTATTCCATAGAGTCAGACCTCGATCTGTGGTTGTCAGATGAGGTTTTCCCTTCTCTGCAATGGAAATGGATGCTATGTCATGGAACAACAAATCCTAGAGCCAGTGGAAGATTCCCCTAGAAAAAATGCAGTGGAGGCAGAGTATGCATTATTCCTTTATATTCCATTAGAATGTGTGGAAGACTTCCTGTACCCTACCACAGAGCTGAGTTATTCACAGAGCACTTTTTGTCCATTTTCTGTAAGCTCTTCCAGCAGAAGAATGTGCATGGAGAATTGAATATCTACAAAGATAGCTTGTGCTCCATTAGGTCTCCTTGGAGGCACAAGGCAGGAGGTACTCAGGCAGGACGAGGTTGCTTTTCTGGGGAAACTCCCAAAAAATGCCCAGTCAGGAGGATACTTAGGAGGAACTCTCCTGTTCTCTTCCTCTTTCCTGGGGCCCCTCTGTGTTGGTGGGAGGGAGCCCCAGATTTTGATTCTGTACTTAACAAATGGTATGTTATGAAGATTGTATATATTATTTCTTGAATATATCCATGTATTTTCAGGTGGTCAAATAAGAAAAATGTACCTAAACTTGGGGACATGAACTCCTCATTTGAGGAGGTAGATGCATTCTATTCCTTTTGGTAAGTTAGCTAAAGCCTTTGTTTCTATTTGCAGATTCAAGACATGTAATACAAAGGGCTTGCAGACCCTTTGGTGTGTGGGTTGTTTGCTGTGGGCTGTCCCAACCTCGTAATGTCACAAAATTACCCCACAGCTGTTTGTGCCTTCCACAAACTGAGCTGGCTTTCTCCTGGCTAATCCATCTGCTTGTAAATTCCTGGTTGCAATGGGAACTTCTGTCCACAGTGGCTGAGAACTGAGCTGACCCACAAACTGGAAGTAGGGTTTATCTCACCTAACCTGTGTTTTTAGCGGAGATGTCTTGGGTGTTTAAGCTCCCCTAGTAAAGAAAGGTGTGTCTAGTCCAAAAAAGTCAGTCATGTTTATGGCTTGCCTTACCTGCTAAATATGGGTGCTCACATAAAGATTAATTTCTCTCTGAACTCCACAGACTGCACTGCTTTTCCACTGCCTATGTCGGGAGCTTAGACAGCGGTAGACATTTAGAGTGGGCAAGACTGATGCCATCCTGAAGTAGACTATGCCCCATAGAACAGAGAGGTGTAAATCATATCCTGCATTTTGACTTAACACAGTGGAATATCTATAGGTGCAGTATAATTGTAATTTGTGTATTACAAATTGTAAACAGCAGTATAGTTGCCTACAAACACATAACAGTAAAAATGATAGCTGATTTTTAACAGATTTGCTGGTTTTTTCATTCACTATTTTTTTTCTTAAATTTACTTTAGGTATAATTTTGATTCCTGGAGAGAGTTTTCCTATTTAGATGAAGAGGAAAAAGAAAAAGCAGAATGGTATGTAAGTAAAAATAAATTTGACAGGAGACTGAGAGATTGATACAGCAAGATTTTCCAACTTTCTCTTAGACTGTAAGTCATAGGAAGAAAAGTAGCTGAGCCAAGTCTTAATTCCACTCTCCCAGCTTAGGAGGCAGTCATGGACTTGAACTGGACTTACTATGGGCTTCTTTGTGTAATTGAAGTAGATCCTGCTTGCCTCACAGAGATGTATCTGAGGTGCTTTCAAATGTGTGTTCATTTAAGTTCAGACTTGCAGTTCCTGCCAGTCCAAAGAATAGGTTGAACCTGGAGCCAGGACTGAGTGGATGAGCAAGCAGGTATTGTTTCTCTTACTCTTTAACTTGTACTGAGCAAGTGATACTTCCTAGAATTTGGAGAGATGAGTTCTGATGGCTTGATGTTAATAACAATTGTATATTTGTTGATATAGTGACAGTTGCTGAATTATTCAGACCATGTTGCCATTGGAAAATACAAATACATTCTGATTTTATCCTTCCTATAGTTTTAAACACAGAATGTTCAAGTTGGAGCACCAAATCATTTAGTATAACACACATTTCACAGGAGACAACCTTTCACTCAGTAATCTTTGTAAAACCATAACTTGCATTGAATGAATCTCTCCTTCCAAGTTTGGCTAGAAATCAGTTTTGTATTTAGATTCAGTGGTTGGCTTTCTTTGTGCTAGAAACTGCCATATTTAGGCTGTAGCTAGGCATTTCTCTTCTCTTGTGCCTCTTCCTGCTCTTGAATTTCTTGAGCCTCACCAGTCCCACTGTTCTCTCTCCCATGAAGATTCTGTGAAGGCACTGTAATCAATTCCCTATCACTTGTACTTGTAGATCACACAGATATATCTCTAGGCTTCTCACTGGAAGGATCTTGAATTACTTGCATAGCTCTTTTTTTCTGCTCATTCCTGTCATTAGTGTCCTTTTCCAAAGATGTTTAGACAAATGGTACCTAGTCTGCTGTACTTAGGAGAGAGAACTACATTACAGCTGCTGTTCAGATGGTCATGATTCTTGCTACCCCTTCTTGCCAAAGGTGATGTTGCTCGTGTTTAAAGCTTCAATCTACTTGTATTAGTCTCCTTCTCAGTTATGGGGATTGTTTTCTTTGTTCTGAGGTATAGAGTGGTTTGGGTTGCAAGGAAGTTGAAAGGTCACGTAATTCCAACCTCTATTGTTCTCTGCATGGTTGTATGGATGAGGCTATAGACTCCCATTAAAAATTTGCCTCTTTCTTGACAGCACTGACAAATATATTCAGATTATTTAGTCAGCCCATATATAACCTGAGCTGTATTTTACTGGAGTGAATCTGGCATGACTTTACCCAGAGTATCACGGTACTTCATAGAGAGTGTTGTTTCTGTGCAGATGGGTTTACTTGACATGACTATATTCTGCAAAATGAGGTAACTGGCATTGCTTATACTGCTGTCCTTTAATTAAACCATATGCCAGCATTTTGTTGTTTTGCTTGACTTTAATGTTAGGTAAGCAAGTGGATTGCATTTTTGAAATAAAGTCCATGATCTCATTCCCTACAATGACAGATAAGCAGCTTGGTTTGTCAGGTTTATGTAACTATGTAAACACTTAGCATTTTTTACATGAGCTCAGGGCCTGTAACTTCATTTCTTGAAGCCTATTTTTGAAGTATTCACAGAACATCTGTGTGGGGGAAACTATTTAAGAAGCTTGTTGATGAATTTCTTAACAGTGACACTGTAAAGCATTAGCAACTGAACTATGCTTTCCCTTTTAGTCGAGATGAAAGGAGGTGGATTGAAAAGCAGAACAGAGCTGCCAGAGCATTGAGAAAAAAAGAAGAAATGAACAGAATTAGGACTCTTGTTGGTGAGCACACAAACTGCTGTTCTTTAAAGAGAGATTAGTTAACTAACTGAAAATCTCCTGGTTTTCTTCTATACATGATGCTTCCTTTCTTCTGCCAGACAATGCATACAGCTGTGATCCCAGGATAAAGAAATTTAAGGAGGAAGAAAAGGCAAAGAAGGAAGCAGAGAAAAAAGCAAAGGTAGAAGCAAAACGAAAAGAACAGGAAGCAAAAGAAAAAGTAAGTGAAGTACTTTATTTGGGTTGAAAAACTCTGCTTCATTCACACCTGATGCACTGCTTCAGGTTCTAGATGTGTCAGAAGACTACTGATAAAATTACACTGGGGTTCAAAGATGTGTTGTCTTTGATGGCTGTGCAGCAGGCAGTGCAAGGCTGGCAGCTTTCTGAGAATGAGAAGGAAACAAGGAATGCAGATCTGAAACAAATCACCTTCGAAAACTGAGTTTTCAAGGCGAGCGTTAAGTGCATAAAATGGATGTGGCTCTTTGCTTTGTGTGTATGGTCTACAAATGGTTGGTTGGTATGAAATGCTTTGAGGTAACACAACACACTTGATTAATATGAACAGTTTGGAAAAGATGGCTCTGAAAGTACAAGAATGAAATGGAACTGTAAGGTGCAAAGAAGTAACTTAAAAGATGACATTGGAACAGTGCAAAATATTATGTCAATAATGATGCAGGAAAAATACTGGACCACTGCATTTTTCCAAGCTTATACTCCTGAGGCAGCCATATGAAATTACATAGAGTTTTATACCTTTGTTGTAGAGGAAGTCAAGATTTATAACCTGAGGGTCCTCACAGTGAGTACTTGACTTCATGCCAGATGGTATATGTTTAATCATATCCCTCAAAATTCTTGGAAAACCAAACATTAAAATATTGATACATTTTAAAACCCCCAAACATACAAAAAAAATTCCACCCAAACCAGCATTTTGATATTGGATGACTGAATGACCCTGTAACAATGTGACTTTCAGGATTTTTTTACTTGGATTTTTTTTCCTTTTGATTGCAGCAAAGACAAGCAGAATTAGAAGCAGCACGGTTAGCAAAAGAAAAGGAGGAAGAAGAAGTTAGGCAGCAAGCATTAGTAGCAAAAAAGGAAAAAGAGATACAGAAGAAAGCAATCAAGAAAGAAAGGCAAAAACTCAGAACAACATGCAAGGTATTTAACTATTATTACAATGAAATACAGGTTACATCAGAGAAATTACTGTGTTTGCTTAGATCAGACTGTATCACGTGTTTGCTTGTTCTTAGGGCTGGAGATGGGTATAGAAAGTGGGTTTACTAAAAAACAAAATACCAAAACACATACTTATATGGGTTTGAGTTATCAGTAAAGCTGACCAAACAGGTCCAAACACAGCAGTGGCTGAAGAATGCTGTGTGTTAAGCCTTTGTCTGAAGGAATAGGACAATAAAGTTCAAGAACTTTGTAGAACGTGTATTTCTGCTTCCAGAACTGGAATTACTTTTCTGATAATGAGGCAGATTGTGTTAAAATGATGGAGGAGGTGGAAAAGCTTTGTGATCGTCTTGAGCTAGCAAGGTAAGTCTTCCTGCTGCTGCTTTCTGCTCGTTTTGATACCCATCTTTCTACTAGCTCTCCGTTGTAACTTAATAATTTATTTTTAGTCTGCAATGCTTGAATGAAGCACTTACATCCACAACAAGGGAAGGAGGAAAGGCGGCTGTAGTAAAACAGGTAATTATGCTGAGTGTCAAATTAAAATAACAGAATCATTTTTGAAATCAACCTGACTGAATTAAGTAAGATTCAACATAGCTGCTGTGGAATCCTACTTGTTAAACACAAAGACTTGATTTTCAGAGTCCACAGGCAGCATGATCTCTGCTCCATTTTACATTGTGCAGTTCATGGTTGGTCAAATTAAGAGGGCCAGCCAAGAAAAAAATATGCTTTTTTATCTGTAAAGAACACAAAACCTACCTCTTGTACAGTATACAGAAACAGTAGAGGAATTTCATTTTGCCCAACAATGTGTAGCAGTTACCTTGAGGGAGGGAGGGAGGGCGGTCTTAACCTATTCTGCTGTGCACGAAAAATCCTAGTCTAGTATCTGTGACTTGGGGATGGATCCACAAAAGGACTTAAGTGCTGCAGGCTGTAGGCACTAGAAGGGCTGGTAGGTTGGATACCAAGGAATGGGAAATGCAAGACACATGGAATCAAAATTTACCAAAACTCCGCAAGGATCTGCCTATGTTTGCCATTGGGGAAAAGCCATTTGAACTAATAAAGCTGAACCTACATCCCGCAGAAAGAATAAGGTGGTTTTTGTCATCCACTGTGGATTCACAGCTGTGAACTTTTTTCCATGGTGGGGAATATGATCTGCCCCCATCCCAGGGTGAGGTTTACTCATCAGGCAATTTAAGACTGAAATGCCTCTTGTTCTACAAGGGACTGAATTCAATATTCCATTTTCCAGGAGGGTGTTCCAAATGCAGGGCAGTCCCCTTTCTATCTGTTAAAACTATTCCACTAAAAATTATCTATCAGGTAACTTTCCTTTTGCCAGAAGATTTTATGAAATAGGTTTCTTGCTCTCTCTTTTGGGCATCCTGCCAACAGGTGTAAGTGCACAGCTCTTCTAATACTGCCAAGACTGGACTGGGCCCACTCAGAAGCAGATGATTAAACGTGTGTCACACCACAGTCTCAAGATGTGATTACAGGTCACAAAGACGTGCACTGGGTTAACTTAAGTAGTTTTTAGCTTGCTAAAAAACTACACATGGCCATCTAACCCTGAGGACACACCTATTAACTACAATCTGGAGTTAATTCTAATTTAAAAGTTCTCCGTTACTACAGCTGTACTGACATAATCAGGCTTAGATAACAGTTAGGCTGGAAGACTTGAGAATCGATGTATTCAACATGGATGTTTAACTGCCCTCACTGGTCACTTGAGGCTCTTAATACTTTTGTGGATCTGTCCCTCTAAGTCAAGTGTTAGTCTAGACATTCACACAAGGTTGAAAAGTTTTGCTTTAATTCCGGGGGTGTTCATTTAATTTCCTAGTGAACCTGTGATGGATTTCTGCTATTAACTCCTAATCTGGGATGGCCAAATACACAAATGAAATGAAGGGAAATAATACTGGAACACATCAGCTCCTCTGTTTACTTATATATAATACACAGAACAGAAACTAAGCAAAATCCAAGGTTCAGAGCGGTTCCAGAGACAGGGGGTTGTGTCACTGTAAAATGTAACAATAATTCAGCAAGTAAATAAATAATGCTTATTTACAATCTTTAGATAGAAGAAATAAATGAACAAATAAGGAGAGAGAAAGAAGAGGCAGAAGCTCGTATGCGCCAAGCAACAAAGAGTTCAGAAAAATCAACCACTGGTGGTGGAGGGGGAAGCAAAAATTGGCCAGAGGATGATTTACAGTTGTTAATTAAAGCTGTGAACCTCTTTCCAGCAGGGACTAACTCAAGGTACTTCTCAGGTTTTGTGCTAAAAGCCCTATTAACAATATTTAATTAAATAACAAGCATAATAAAACATATTTTCAGATCATCCCAAGTACTTTGTCAGTATAAGGACTTCCTAAACATCTTCTTTTCCTTGACTCTCAAGCAGCCAGTAGTTTGTATTTCCTTGGTACTATGCTGTATGTGTCACTGGAGTTAGCTCTGGCCCTGTATCTTGTCTCCCCCCAAATTTGGGCCTCAGTCCATTACCAAGATGATGCTGAGGTGCCTGTTTGCACAGGGCTTACTCCAGGGTAGGCTCCAGTCGTTTAGCAGAGAACAAAACCACACCAATGACTGGGGCGCAGCTGGGTAGGAACACAAGTGTGTAAGTGACTTCTGGGGCTCCACAATGAATATGAGGCTGGTGTCTCCTCTACATGGTAAGAGGAAAATATCCGTGGATAGAATTTAAGTGCACCACTTTCTTCAGGGGAGAGGCAGGGGAAAAGGGGATTTACAGAAAGTAGCACTGGCACTCAGCTTACTGATAAGCATCAAAAACAGCACACTTGAAATCCTTTTCTTTCCCAGGAATGAAATGCCTTCTGCCAGTTAGGATTCACAGATTTCAAGCTTCCATTACAAGATTTGGATGCTTACTTAAAAAAAAAAAAGCTGGCATACTGCATGGAGTTGATACCAGTGCCCATTTCTGCAGCTCAGCAGTCAAGGCACACAGTCCTCTTGTCTGATCAGGGGCACATACTGCCTTCCATTTTCTAAGAATCCCCTAGGAATAATCTTGGGGCTAGGGCTGTTCCAGTTCTCCTGTTTAAGCCCCTTTACGTGATGTTTAGGCATTCTTCTGGGAGGCAGCGGACATAGGGTTAGTAACTTCTCAGCCCTTCAGTGCAGCCTGCAGTATTTAATGTCAGAGGTGTTTAGGGAATTCAGGAAAGCAGCAGCTAAGCAGAATTTTGAGGATTACAGGTTTGCACTTACCTACATTCCACCCCATCCTTTTTCTGTATTGGGAGCCAAGTTGTTCACCCAAGCTGATTGAATTCTTCAGTTAGTGACTGAAAGCTTTCCAGAATAGCTACTCTGAGATTTTATACATATTTAAGTATGTTTGAACTTACTCAGTAGTTGACAAAAATGTGTACAGGAGCTTGACTGTAGCTTGTATGAAGATAAGGTAATATGCTGGTTTACCCTTTCTGTTCTTTAGGTGGGAAGTTATTGCAAATTACATGAACTTGCACTCTACTACTGGAATAAAACGAACAGCGAAAGATGTCATCAATAAAGCAAAGAGTCTCCAAAAGCTTGGTATCTATATTCCCTTATTTTTGTAATGATGGTCTGCCTGCCTCTGTACAGCTGACTTTTCTGTGAATGGAGCTGTGCTTCTTAAGAAAATCCTCTGTATATCCCCAAAAGAAATGTAGTTCAGATGGAAGATTTAGAGGAGCATTTATGTGATTCAGTGTTTTCATCCTTACGGCTCTTGTATAAGTCACCACCTCACGAGCAACTCTCAGGAACTCTCTTATTGTAGCTTGATGCTCTGATGTCTGGGACACATGAAATGCCAGGGCTCAGAGAGAGATAAATGGGCCTTCTGGAAAGCTCCCTACCAAGGAAGGCATCTAAAATAAATGGAACTGATGAAGCTCTAGAGATACTTTAAAAAAATTAATGTAATCCAACACCAGAGTAAGACACCTAAATTAATGTGGCTTATCTCCTCTTCAAAAATGAATAATAAAATGAAAAATGAGGCCTAGAGAGTTCTGGAATAAAGTCTCAAGCAAATTGTACATTTCACTACAGAAGGAAAAAATAAATCACTAAGTTTTCAAGAGGTTTCTGCATTACTAACCACATAGTGGCACAAGGAGCACCTGGATTTTCCCAGCGTTCCTTCCTCTCTGACACAGTCATACCCTGGGCAATACGTGAGTTTTGTGCACAGCCCTTACTTGAGAGAATAATCCCTCTTGATTTTGCTGAAGTTGCAGATTCAGGTTTATGATTATATGGAACAAGTATTCCTCTGAGCACTATAAAACAGGATAAGGGTTGGAGAATCTGACACTCTGAGAAAAGTTTATTGGACCTTGAATGGTTTTTTTTTAATCTATCAACCTCTTCATCATCATTTTAAAGGAAGAAGGAAGTGGGCTTTTTGATGTTGTGATTATTGTAAACTAATCGGCTACACAGTGTTGTTGTTGTTATTATATCTGGCTTTAATATTCTTGCAGTAATTATTTTCTTTAATGTCTGTTGCTCATAGACCCTCATCAAAAAGATGACATAAACAAGAAAGCATTTGACAAATTTAAAAAAGAACATGGTGCGGTGCCTCAGATGGACAGTGCTGCCCCCTCAGAACGATTTGAAGGTAAAGGTGAAAAGGGAGCCCCATCTTGTGCACTTGTCTCCCCTGTGTCCCTTAGGAAGAAAGTAACCCAGAACTTACTAAAGATTTGCTTACAAACTTACATAGCAAGTAAGTGAGCCAGGCTCTGTTGTCGTATTTGAGGGTTTCTGGTACACACAATACACCCCAAAACTGCATGGATTTTAAACCAACTATAATAGGTTTTACAATATTTTCTAGATTCTTCTCTTAAATACCTTTTCTTGCTGTCATTTTTGTATTTAAAAACAGGATCACCTCTAGATTCAGCCCCTTGGACTACAGAAGAACAAAAACTCTTAGAACAAGCATTGAAGACTTATCCAGTAAATACTCCTGAAAGATGGGAGAAAATAGCAGCAGCTGTTCCAGGCCGGTCAAAAAAAGACTGCATGAAGCGATATAAGGTAAGGTCTCTCACCTCCAGGGACTGTCACTCCCAGGTCTTTAGAGAATCCTTTGCTTTTACTGTTCCATTGCATACCAGAGACAGTATCTGACACCAGCAAAATGATGGGGCCTTAAGGAAAACTTTTTATTTTTTGTAACTCAACTCCAAAAGAGCAGTAAGGACTAAATGTTCCTCAGTGAAAGCAGTGGCTCTGGAAGCTGGGAAGGAAAGTCTTTCTCAGGAAATTTGTCTTATAATTCGACAGCAAGCTCTTGCAGATGGTCAAGTCCTATCCCTTCCCTCCTGTAGGTAAAGTTTCTGGTACATGAGCATTGACCTTTCATCAACTGATTCGTTTCTAAGAGAAATTGCTCTACAATATCAAACTATGTAGATTTCTCATTATGTTGAAAACTAGAGTGTTTCATATGTAAATACATGTAGTGTTCAAAACCACAGCATTGTTCACAAGTTACAGGTTTCCTTAAGTTCCTTTTTTTCCCCACCTTCTCTTCAGGAACTCGTTGAAATGGTCAAGGCAAAGAAAGCTGCTCAAGAGCAAGTGATGAATGCTACTAAAGTCAAAAAATGACTCTTACTGACAATCCTTGTTTTATAATAAAAATGCAAATACTGTACATGTTTCCATTCCTTTCTTCATTATACAGACACACAGGAGGGGTTGGTTCTTGAGTTTTGATCTTCTCAAAAGCAACTCCAAAGTTTTAAACAGGGGTATAGTTGGTTTGTTGGGTGGTTTTGGTTGTTTTTCTCGTTTTTTAAAGCTAAAATATGCTGAAAGTTCTTGTTATTCACTACTCACGAAGCCAATACATGCCACTGCAGATTTTGCTATACTCTGGAAGTTGTTCAATTGGACCTGGAAGTTAAAGAAAGTTGGCCGTGATATAGTGCTCAGTTCACAGTAAGTGGTCTGGAGGGGTTCTGGGAGGATAGTGAAACTTATACCACATACCCACAGCAGCAACTGCAGGATGCTTATCATAGATGTACTTTGTGCAGATTTCTCTAATAGTCTGGGCATCAATAGCCTAAAAGGGGTAGAAGAGGCATCTTTGTTACAATCCCATCTTAAAACCGTTTCTGATCTTAATTTTATATAATACAGGGGAACAGGCAACAAAACACTTGAAAGTTTTCTCAGCTGGAAATGTTTTCTTGGCTGAACAAGAAATACAACTTCTATATTGTTACTTTCTATAGCAAGTAATTTTCTTGATGGCCTTTTAGAAGTTGCAACATGGGTGCCACTTACTTCAATTCTTGCCTCGAGTTCTGGAATTGGGATTCGGCGCTTATAACACAGCATTTGTCTTCCAATGTCTTCACAGATTGGTGTGGACCCTAAAACAGGGGAAAAAATGCTTCAGTTATCAGCTTACAGCTCCACAAAGAATAAAAAGTTTGCATAAGTCTCACCATCAAGTTGTAGCAGCATATTTGTCTTGAGAAGATTTTTGGCTCGAGCTACTTCATTTTCTGTAACACTTGTGCAAAGTCTTATCCTGAAAAATAGTTAAAATCCAAAGGCATTAAATAATGGTAGTTTGGAGCACACAAGATTGCCTGTGATAAAGAGGTGCATAGGCATTACTGCGCCTACCAGGCACTTCTTTTCTGTAGACAAAGCTGGTAAGACAGCTTGGAAAACAAGCCACAGATACAAAGCAGCAGCCTAAGAGTTGGGGTTTTGGAAGCATACCAATATACCCAAGAGCAAGATTTTCCTCTTAGAAGAGCTGTATTTCATTTTATTAAATGAATATTTTGAGACACATGTTGTCTGTACTTGTTATCTTGAGAATGGATGTTGCTAAGAAAGTAGGAGCCAAGCAACTAGATAAGAGGTAATTAGCCAGACGGCAATCCATTACTTCCTGGCTCCTCTCCTGGTGAGATAATGATTTGCCACACTGCCTACAGAACATTTTGTGAGCACTGGGATGCATTAAATACCTTAACACTAAATTCTTGCCCCAGGAATCATTTGTATCTTCCCTGGTGCTAAACTGCAGCAGACAGTCAAAGTGATGACCTTTTTCTCCATGACTGAACAGAAATCTCATAGAATAATGGTATATGAGAAGTGATTTATGTGATTAAAGAAAACTCATTTTCAAGACTTGTTTCAACTTCACCCACTTTAAATCAGTGCTCTTATGTAACATATATCTGTTTCTAATAGCATCTGCAGTTCAAGCTTTGCAGTTGCACCTATGGACATCCTTCAATACAGATTTAAGCCTTAGCTGAATGAATATTGTCTAGAATGACAAGTTTCAAAATTCCATATGTAACTGCTCACCTTTCATTTCCCTATGTACTCACTACAGCTGTCCAACACCAGCACCTGGTACATCAACTGCAGCAACTGCAGACTGGGTAACTACTACTATTGTCTGGTAACTGCATGTTCATTATTCTTCTCCACAAATATTTACTCTTTCAGTGGTGGCACTTGCAGCTCACAGGCACTGTACACTGAGTGAGTAGTATTCTAAAGGTCTGACAGTTTTGTAACTCCTGTCATTTGCCAGTCAAAAAAAAACCCTGCTGTGTTTCCTGGTACAAGGAACAAAACCTACATATTAAGTTATTCACTCCAAGTAAGGGTGCCAGAAACTGGGTGCTGGGACTTGGCATCAGGTGCCAAAGTTTAGAATTTGATGCATTTGTTGTTCCCAGGCAAGCCCAAACAGAGAAAAATATTCTCTTTAAATACTTTCTTTTTAAATTGTATTCCTCCACTAAAAACAACCTTTTCAGAGAAACAGTTGGTAGCTTACCATTCTCTCTGAACAAAGTGCACCATGTCCTGAATAGTAGATGGCTCACAGACCATATAGAGTCCCCACAGCCCTGTGTCAGTGTAGCAGGTGTTGAAGGACTGGAAACTGTGACACAGGTTACCATGGCAGGCAATCTGAGCAAGTTTACTGGACAAATTCTGCTGAGGCAAAAGAAAAAGGTATTACTTTATGAAGTTTTTTGAAAGCTTACCATTCACCTCCATGATTTCCCATTTTCATTTCAGTGATGACAGAACATGCAGTAGTAGCTAAGAGGTTTATTATCAGCTCTTCCTTTCAACAGTTTCTTTCTTTGCATGTAATACCACATTTCAAAATAACAGCCCAGATTTGAGCCAAAACCATAAAGACGCTTGGGTTCAAGAAAGGGACAGTTAATTATTGATACCCACAGGTTCTGATGACATACAGGTATAAAACATTCTACTTTCCATGAGGGCTGGCAAACCTCCAGTCGCCTCTATTTTGGTGGTTTAGAACCACTTCCTAAGATTCTCCTACATCTCGGGTAACAAATTCTCTCGGACTCACAAATGGATCCCCTTTTCTGTCCTGGCAGTACCCAAGTCAGGGAGTTCCCACCAACTTTCTCAAGAGCAGGACGGTGCTTGCAGGTTCACTCACCACTCCTCCTCCAAAGGACCGATCCCAGTTCCCTATCAGAGTATTGGCTACCATGAGTGGGATTGTATCAGGGTCTGCCCAGCCGGCTGCTTCGACGGCTATGGCCAGGTGTGCCAGGGGCATCTTGTCATCCCTTATCCGAATCTGGAACGCAGGAGAGCAGCTCTAGTACAACCTGTACGTGCTCAGGCATAGGGGCAGTTAAATAACAGAAAACAGACTTCTCCATTACAGCTGGATTACAAAGTATGCACTATAATTAAAGCATATGAAGCTTAATTTAACATCAGCCTTAACTAGTTTCCCCTGGGGCAATTTCAGATTACTTCGCCAACATACACAGAGAGGGCATTACAAGTCATTTTATGATTACCACCAGCAAGGAAATCCAATGGCTTTGAAAAATCTGAATAGAGATGGGAATAGAACATGGATGCCTCAGTTCTCTGCCACATCTTTTATATGAGTGATTCTCTACAAGTGGAAATGCTCCAACACCGTAGTCAAGAAGATAAAAGGAAAGTAGGAGCAGGGATAAGGAAGGTATTCCTCCAGGAAGTGAAGTATAAAAAGTGGTGGCAGTGAGGCTTGTCCAAGAAAGGATAAGGAAGTACTGCTTTGGAAAGCAGCTACTCCATTGCCCTCACTGGGGGCAAGCAACCTTTTTTACATGCGCTGAGTCTGTGGCAGAGCAGCCGTCTCTCCTCACCAGAGAGCACATGTCAAGGGATGTAAGGGCCAGCTCAAAAAGCCACCCAGCAGCTTACCTCACTACCTGTGAAGCTACAAGGTGGCAGGGGTGGCAGTCCTCCTTCTGGAGCAGATGGCAAGTTACCAAAATGGCACTTCGCCAGGTCAAGTAGTTCATCATGAGAGACCCCTGAACAAAGGTATTTCACATGCTTTGTGATGTTACTCTGTAAACCGTTAATTTAAATTGCTGCACAGTTTAAGGACTCAACCAAGCAGTAATTTATTGTGCCCCTGCTTTAATACCCCATTTTCAGATTCTTCACACGTTCCCTTTATACAGAGCAAGATCATAATGATTCCCCCTTCTTAGCTCTCTTTAACAGTCTTCCATTAAAACTACATCAAATCAAGCTCTTTGCTCTCTTTCAAGCCTTAATATTACTTCTTTCTCTCTGCATTCCTTGCTATTCCCCTCTTCACACTGAACACCTTCTAGGACCCTTTTTTCCTGCCCACATGGAAAAATGACTTTGGCCTCCAATTCACTTCTTGTTCCTGAGTTAAGGGTTCTGGAATATTACTGAGAGGAAAAGGGAACAAAAGCTCAAAGGGTGTGAAAGCACAAAACACACAGGGCTAACAATGAACAGGACCTACTGAACAATGGGTAATTCATCATGCTGTTCCCACAGATCCAGGCCATGGTTTCAAGCATAGTTTCACATTATCCAGGGAGAGTATGCCATACTAACCTCCAGCAGCAGCCAAGACCATTCTGGGTCCTTTGTAATGTGTTGTTATGTACTCCACCAAATCATTACGATTTATGGATCTAGAAACAGGAAAGGAGACAGCACTACTGTGTCAGTAACGTTTACTAGAGTAAAAAGAGATAATATATATAACAATACAGTATCAAAATAATTAAAAGTTCTGCAATGTGCAGAGCAGAGGCAGAAAGCTAAAACACAGGTGACTTCCTAAAAAGGAAATAGGAACTGGATACATTTTGCCTTTCAAAGCTCTTCTAGCTTCCTGAGAAGGAGTGAGAATTCCAACTCAGTCAGATAGAGACAGGATGCACTCATGATCTCCTTTCCTCTGAAAGCAGCACATTTAGCAGTCCCCTGTGCTGGTCTAAACAAATGCTGAAAGAGCAGTGTAAACACCATGTGCTTACAATAAAGCCTAACACGTGACCTATAGGAAAAAGATGTATTTCCAATTTTGTGTCAGATGCACTTTTAAGAAACAGGAGAAGAATATGGCAAAAACCCCCAGAGTCATGCAGAGGACATCCGAAGTTCACATACCCTTTGATGTACCCCAGTACAGGGGTTCTTCTAACAATGATATTCAGTGCAATTTCAGCTGCCTTTCAGTGTAAAAATGAAATCTGATGCTGTTCCCTACATTTTCAGATAAGTCTTTTTCAATATATAAGTTACCACACAATTAAAGACAGACATAATTTTGGACATACTTGATATTTTCAGTGGGTCCTAAAATTGTCCGTCCTAGGGCTGTATTCCGGTAGGCTGTGGCGTGAAGGTAATCAAAGACAACTTCTTGCAAATTGGTTTCAACCTCTTGCATCTCTCGAAGTATAACTCCTCGCTCACGCTCAATCTCTGCCTCTCCCAGGGTACTGTTCTGAATTATGTCAGCAAGAATTTCCACAGCTAATTGCAAACAGAGATGGAAATTAAAAAAGTATTTTCAGACTACCAGAAAAATCTGGTTCCAAAAGTGAAACCCACCCCAAAGAACAAGTGCTAATAAGACCAGCAAGGGGACAAAATATTTGCTCTGCAGGAAGGGAGGAGTCCAAAAGGTATCTTATTTTGTGAGTCTGAAGAGAAAAATGTTTGAAATATCAGCTTTCCTGCCGGCTCCTTTCCAAATCTGCATTCACATGTTCTTGTGAAGTTCAAGAACGGATTTTTCACCCAGCGAGGAAGGGACTGTAACACTGCAAAAGCATCATTCTGTGTCATCTCACTGGAAGCTGGATAAGCACATTGTTCTTTGCAGCTTTTCTGATGAATGAGAGAAATTACCTCTTGGTAAATCTTTTGAAAAAGCTTTTGCATAATACACAGTTTGCTCCCTGGACGTGTATGCATTCAGATGAGCCCCCATGTTCTCAATCTCTAGTTCGAGGTCTAACTGAGATCTCTTTTTCGTTCCCTGAAATAGAACAATAAGAAAATCACATGAGATCCTTCAATTCATCTACTCATCATTACTACTTCTTATCTGGAAAAGTCACGATCAAGAGAAAGAAAATGTGTTCTGGAAATAAAACTGGCATACAAATCTCTCCAACCTTGAAAGTCAGATATAAATCCTATTATGCTCCCCAATGAAAATAAAAAGCCAGCAAAAGGGTGACTGCGTGTCTTCTAAGACTATTATTAAGAAGGTAGAAGTGAGTTAAAAACTAGATCTGTGTAATCCATAGCTGTGTAACAGTTACACAGAACTAGGACTTTGGCTTCATTTTCTAATGGAAACCAAAGTCTTAGTTGTCCATGTTATTTTTCCCATTTCAATCTGGAAAATTTATTTATACAATTTTGACAAAGTTTTTACCATTGATCTTTAAAGATAAATAACTTAAAAATACATTGTAAACTTCTACGTCAATATTCACACTCACCTTAAAAGCCATATGCTCAAGAAAGTGAGCAGTTCCATTGTTCTTCTCATTTTCATACCTGCTTCCAGCATCAATCCAAAGTCCAACCTCAATGAAGAAAAAAAAGTCATTTTACCAGCTAACAGCTTTGCTATGGCTTTTTCCTTAAACAGAGCAGGTTTTCAAGAAAAAGAAAATTTTGACCTTCACAAAAAGTTTAATTACAAATCTACAAAAGCCTTAAGACTTCTATGTCCTAGCTTAAGTTCTAGGAACAGTTGTTAATAAATATTGAAATGCAAATGCAATTTAGTTCCATGAGGAAACGAACACACAGGAATAGACACAAAAACCCCTTCCTTTTGTAAGTTACTTACTGTGCATGTTGAGAGTCCAGAGTCTTCAGAAGCTACTTGCAAGCCGTTTTCCAAAGGACTCACCCTAGTTTCAGGGACATTTAAGATTACTTCTGTTGCTGCTTTGGAAACTCTGAGCCTGCCTGTTCCAACATGCACACACTGGAAAGGAAAATCATCAGTCATGCTCAGATTGTTTAGTTATATCCGTAGATGCTTTTCTGAAAAATGTATTGCTGAACTTCAGCATTAAGTTTGTAGATCTTTCTTGAAGCATGCATTTATAAGGAAAAGATTCAGGACTATTATTCACCATTACTTCACATCAAGGAAGCAGTAACCTGAATCTGAAACAAACCCTAAAGATGACTACAAGTGAGGAGATGCATCTGCTGCCCTCCAATCTGACACAGAAGCTGCTACTCTCATCAGCCAGCCACACTTGTTTCTCACTTCTGCCAACAAGAGCCTGCAGGACCTTTACCATCTGGAATTCTCCTGGGTGCCTGCCTTCTAAGGTGAAGTGAAATATAGCCCAAGGGCCTGTGTCAGGACTGCAAATCCATCACCCCCTGATCAGAGCAGCAGAATTGCCGATTTTAAACAATCATGGGGCAGTTAAAGCATGTTAAATGAGAGCAGGGTAGAAAAGAAGGGAAGTTTACCGCAGTTTTTCAATAACAAGAAATGCAAATATGTATCCCAAATGCATACTTCGAGCAAACAGCTATCTCAAAAACTGTGATTTCAAATGTTTCAAATAAACAAAGATTTCTCTCCCCATATAAATGCCCTAAACACGAAAGCACAAAATCCAGCTCTCACCCACTCTCCTCCTAAAATAGGTTAGATCTCTCAAAACTCACTCATTTCAGAATCACAGCACAATTCAAGTTTGAAGGGACCTCTGGAGGTCTGTAGTCCAACTTCCTGCTCCAAGAAGGATGAACTTGGCCAGACCATTTTGCTCAGGACTTTTTGCATTTGGGTACTGACAATCTCCCAGGATGGCTGGAACTGCACAGCTCTGTGAGCAGCCTGCTCCACTGCTTGACTGCCACATATCCAGTTTTTCCTCTCTTGTTTCAACTTACGCCCATTATCTCTCATTCTGCCACCGTGCCCCACTGCGACAGGTCTAGTTTTATCTTCCTGACAACCTTCTCCTAGGTGCTGGCACAGGTATTTCTCACAGCTCCTCTCACAGGTACAGCTGAAGCCATGTCTTCTCCAGCCTAAACAAGGTCTGGACCCTCAGCCTCTCCTCACACGGCATATGTTCCAGCCCAGTTCATCTCTGCTGAACATCTCCAGTACACTAACATCCTCCTCACACTGAAGAGCCCCTGACGAGCTGCCACACGCAAACCTCCGCACCCGCGCAAACTAATCACTTACTACACCTCTCGCCGTGCACCGCACCGCCGCCGCGACTACAACTCCCAGCGTGCGCCGCGCCTCACGGCCTCCAATTCCCCGCGTCCCCTCAGCGGCGGCCCGAGCACCGGTGCCCGGAGCCACCGCGGCGCCCAAGCTCCCCAAGCCTCCCTCCACTCTGCCCTCCGCCCCGCCGCCTCACCCGCTCCGCCGCGCTGGGCGCTCGCAGCAGGCGGACGGAGCAGGGCAGGAGAAGCCGCCGGGCGGCTGAACGCGCTGCAGACGCCGCCATCTTGACGCCGTGATGGGCGAGGCGGGGCTGGCGCCCTCCGGGGTCGCGCAGGCGCGGGGCAGTTCCATTGGCCCCCGCCGGGGGGCGCAGTGGGACAGCGCAAACGCCATTGCAGCGTCCCAGGGGGAGTTGGGAATCTGGGAATGTCCCGGGTTGGGCGGGATCCACAGGGATTATCGAGCCCAGCGGCTGGCCCTGCCCAGGACAAACCCAGCAGTCCCACCCTGTATCTGAGGAGAGCGTTGTCCAAACGCTGCTTGAGCTCTGGCAGGCTTGGGGCTTAGTTTTAATGGTCCGCTCTCCTCACTGCCGCAGAGCAGCGCAATTCAGGAAGGCCTTTAGCTGCCGATATCCCGTTATGGCCAGGCTCAGTACACGCAAAGCGCTGCCTTTCGGCTGCTCCGTGAGCTGCCGTGGGCACACCCCTGCTCGCTGCGGCTCCTCCAGCCGCCCCGGGCCCTTTCGGCAGGGCTGGCTGAGGGCGCTGCGCTTCCTGCGGGACAGACCCGCTCTGACTGGGGAAATCTCGAGGCTGGAATAACCTGGAGTCTTTTTCTGAGAAGTGTACGCAACGGAGCTGCAACACTTGTTATGGATAGGAAGGCTTCATCCACAGCAGTAAATTCAGCGCTCCGCCGAGCCTGTGCCAGCGTGGTGAATTACCTCAGCTCCATACGCACGACTCCAAACTGCTGGCAATGGTCCCTCCCAGCTGCCAGGAGCTGGGAAGGGCTTGTGGGAATGCTACTTGACAAGAGCCAAATTTGGGGATTTGGTAACTGGAAAATTCCAGTTAAATTTGGGAATTTAGTAACTGGGAAAAGTTCTGGAAGTGTACCAGTGGAAGCAACTTCATTTCAGTGCCGAAGATTGTTCCTGAGGACGTTTGGAACATATGGCTGTAGATAAATAGGTACAGACATGCAAGAAGCAGTGCTCGGTTTTGACTTCCTGGTTAAAATTTTTACATTTTTTAGGAACTTTTCATTTGGCTAATCAAGCATTATCTCGAAAATGAAGGAAAACCAGGGTGAAATTCTGTTATTTGCCCCACACTGTGTTACGTGGCACAATGCAAAGAAACAAAATACTACTTAAAAAAAGAAATCTGTACTACTTATGCTGGGGGAAGCACTGTTTCTAGGTACCATTTCCCTAACCCCGAATGCCCCTCTACCTCAGACTGTAGCACAGTACTTCTGATACCCTCTGCCTCTGTACAGATGCTACAAACCTTCCCCTTCTTGCCCTGCTCTACAAAGGAGAAAGCTGGGCTCTTGGCACATGATCAGAAGAAAGAAGTTGAAAATGGTGGGAACTGAGGATGCTTCTGCTCAGGAAGAACTGTCTCCTGTAACTGCCAAGGTCCTGTTACTCAGACATGATTCCTGAGAGCTGTCAGAAGTGTTGCTTCCTTCCCCCTGAAACGTTATCAGTCACATGCAGATTTTAGGTGACAAAAACTACTGTGACTCTTAAAGGACAGTGGGGATTATTGGCAGTTCCTGAGCTGGCTCAGATGCTGAAGTGTGAGAAGGCTCTGTGATTTAGCTTCTCAGACTCCAAAACACGGACCAGTTTCAGAAAAATCCACTGTATTTTTAATGTATAGCTTTTTGGGAGTATTTTGTTTGTGTAGGCAAGTTCTTACTTCCTTGGCAGTTCAGAATGAAATTGCACCGACTGCCCTAAAATATTTGCACTGCCAGTTCATAAGCTCTGTGCTTTAACAGCAGCTTTAGTGCTGCAGCTGGGCTTGTCCAGTTTCTGTCACAAGGACTGTAATTGCATAAAAATAGTAAAACCCCAAAGCGTGACATACTGCATATAATTAAAAATGGAAGTGGTAGTGTTGTTAACACATAGGTTAAAATAGAAACCTAAATGCCAAGAAACCAGATGCTTCCTAATTTGACAATGATGCCTTGATCACATATGGAACTGTACATCTCTTATTGAAATTGTTACTGTTACTTTGCTGCCTGGACTATTTTAGTGCCACACAGCCTATGTAAGAAGGATCTTGTAGCTGCAAAGCACGCACTTCCTTTCACCAGAGAATTTACATTGGAGTCAAATTAGTTTCCATGGAATAGAAAAATCTAACCTTACATGAAACTAGCTACTTCTTTTTTTTTTAGTTTTGTTTCTCCCATTTAATTCATGCATATTCAAAAGATCCATCCAGTTCCAGCATTTTTAAAATTCCAGATAGAGCTCTGTCAAGTTGCAAAAGAAAAAAAGCAAAGCACCAAACTGTGCAACTGAAAATTAAAATAAAGCTTCTGTTCCATTTTACAGCTAGATGTAACTGATCTCATTATGCTGGGATTTATCTCAAAGATGTTTTACCAGACTTCACTAAACCATTAGCCATCCTAGAAATTTGAATCCTTGCTAGACATAGAATTACATCTTAAGATAAACTGATTATCCCCATAATGTCTCCTACTTAACAAAATAGGAGTGTCTCATATGTAAATGCAATCTAAAATTTAGCATCCAGCAAAGCTCATTAGAGAGATGCAACTTTAAATTAAGAAATCTTATTAACCAGCTAAAAATGCAATAAAATATAACAAATACTGATGTTCTAACAGAAGAAGCTGAATATGTAAATATTCACCACTAAAGTTTTACAAAACACTACTTTTTAAATGGTTTTAACTTTTTTTTTTTTTTTTTACAATGAGATTGTTTTGAAATGGGCTATTATAACAAGGAATGCTCACAATATCCCTTGGGTTTAGGTAAACAGTATAATCTGCTGCTTCCAGATGGAGAAAATTAGACCTTTGTTCATGGTTCTTATGTGTCCAGTCTCAAGCAACAGTGGAAGAGAAGGGCCAGGACTAAAAGAAGGAAATTCTATATGAACTATGTCCTTGTCATCCGCATCATAGACAAATAGTTGCCTGCTAATTTCAAGATGCCACAGAGCGTTGTGAAATGAGTGGATGATATAGGTGAGAGTCTCAGGGTGAAAATCTGGTTCCTTCAAATCCAGATTCCAGATTTCACCCTAAGTATGGGAAGCTTTGTATTTCACACTAAGGAGCTATTTTAGATTAGCGTCCCTCCTAAAGAGGTGCCTGGGAAACAACCAAATGGCACTTTCAGTTTTTAAGCTTAAAATTTGTCAGGAGCTCCACTGAAACCAGTAATAATGCACAGTCTGAATTATACAATTCCAACTGGTTTTCTGAGGAAATAAAGTTTCCACGTTCATTACTGTACAATATCAACCAAATGACACAGGCAGCTTGAAGAAAAGGCCATTCCAGGAACCACCAGCTGAGGAGGTGCTGCATTTTCAGGTCACACATGGGAGAGACTCTGCCTCATATGAAAAAAGATCCAGCCGGTGCTGGTGCCAGCACTCATAGATCTAGCTTATTGCTTCTAGAGTAATATTTCTACTTTATAAAACAATTCCATGTGGTAGCAGTGATATAAATGAGAAATCTCTTTATGCATACCTGATGTATGTATAGCCACATGTCAGCACAGGGGCTGAGCACAACACTGTGAAATCAACACTTCTGTAACTCTGAACTAGAATGACAGTCTTGGTATGAGCAAAGGAAGCATGATCTTGAAAGGTTTTTCTTTCAATTGTACATATAAAGTATTTCTTCTGAAATAAAGAAAAAGTTCATATCAGCAAGATACACTATCATGATCAGCGTACTAAAGAAGTAGTTGGGAAGAACTATCCTCAGTTACAGGCTGATCCAACCCTGGAACAAGAGGGCACAGGAACTAAGTGTTAGAACAGCACTGCTCAGGAAAAAGACCTTTAGAATTGCTGAAACCAGCACAGAGTAAACATTAACAATTGAAATTGCCTTTGGCTAAACTACTGCTTAATGCTGTGTTAGCTTTTTGTAGAGTCATCGTGTTCACTGTTTATTTACAATCTACTATCTTTTTAAAGCAATGATACAGTATTGCCTTTAATGAATATGCTGAAATCCAGCTGCCAGGAATTGGCTTGATTTCAGCCAAGCAAGCAGAATTCAAACGAGCCTAAAAACATGGGCTCAAGAAACAATACATTATTTTGTAGAGGAGTGGGTTGGAGGAGTTTTTTTGTGAATAAAGCTGTTTTGAGAATACAAGTCAAACTTTGCAGACATTATGTTGTCTGATTTTCATGCCAGCTGTTCACTGGCATCTAGCTGATTATTTTTGTCAGTATTACCTAGAAGTTATCCTTCAGCTAATTAAATGGCAATAGCTTTTCTTTCCCATGGTTAACCACTGGGCAGCAACTGCGAAGGCCTACAGGCCACTGACACTGGTCTTTTGTACTCTCAAGCTGCAAGGAAGACTGTCTAAATTAAACATAGTTGGCTGAATTTATAACATTTCAGTTGCTCATTAACAGAGCACTCTTTTGAAGCTGTTGATTAAAAGATTTCTTCAGGGAATATTACAGTATTCTGTCTGCATGCAGTTCTTTTTTTCTCATAAGTATTTGTGCACTGAAATAAGTTAAGTCGGTAAGTACCAGACAGCCCACTACCTGACAGCTGAGGGCTTTTATCAGGAAGATAAATGGAAGGAGTTTGGATAGCTCATAACAACTCATAACAATTTTTCAAGAATAACATGTCAAACAAATGATTCTGCCTGATGCAGTAACTCAACAAGAAATTCCTGTGGGTAAATTCATCTGATTTAGCTAAACAGATAGGTTTGTCTTTGCCCTTTAGCAGATTCACTGCAGAATAAGGATCAGTCCTTTTTTATTGCTTTTGTTGGCATTGTACATAAGTGTCATTTGCATCCTTCCCTGTGACTATAACCACATACAGGTTTCTTGTTTTAGGGCATTATTCTGATTCAATGGTAGATGAGTTCCAAACACTCTGACGTTTATTTTAACCTTTTTCTCATTTTAAGAAAGGGTCATTTCAGTGAATATTTTCTCCAGAAAATAATTTAAAAGTCACTTGAGTCTCTGGTATAATTCAATTGAAATTAATACAGTGAAAACTGAAATTAATGCAGTTACTGAAAAGATTAGAATTTGGCACCTGTTCAGGCAGCCAAGACAGCCACCATTCTTTGGTTCTCTGATTCATTCCTCCTCTGTTCCGCATCGTTCACGTAGCAATGCTGTGAGCGTTTGTCAACGATCTGTGGAAGGAAAGTAGATTTTCCATGACCCAAAAATGCTGCTAGTGCTACTCATCAAAGTTTGTAATACAGCAAATGTACAGTTACATGCTATTGTAACATCCAAATAACTGCATTTTCTCTTTTATTTCCTCTCTTAAACGCTGTTTTCTCACTCTTTTATCCCTATAATCTTACTAATGCTGAAGTTAGCAAACACAAAGTACAGACCATGTCGTTTTATACTGATATTAATACAGTGTGGATTCCAGACTTCCCCAAAATAGTCATTAATCCAGGGCAGGTTTTGTTTAGCTACCAGGCTTCCCTGTTGCAGTCTAACTGAGAAAACAACATATATGAGCCTTCTGCTCTACAGCTTTATCCAGCCTCCTGGTTATTTCCTAGCCTGGATTGATTGCCATCATGTTGTAGATTCTCAGGGTTCATCACACTGCTGCAGACTGGCCAAATTTGTGTCCCAACTTATCTTTCTGTGCTGTAGGGCCTCCTTTGTGCTCTTGTACAAAATTTGTATCACTCATCACCTCTCAGCTGTATAAAACTGCTTCTCTGTGCTCTTTCAATAGCCAGTGGAGAGAAGCAGGCACCTCGGCTTGCGGGTTATCCTTTGTACTCTGTACACCTCTCTTAGGACGGTTGCTTAGAAATGTCTCCTCATGGTACTTCCCTCTCCCACTGATTGTAGAGGAATGAATTACTAGTTCAGCAGACTCAAACACCCAACTTCTAGGCAGATACCTTCAGGCAAAACAAGCCTTATCCTGAGCTTCAGGCTAAATGTATCTAAATATCCCTTATCTAAATAGCAGATCCATCTATTTTAATATATTATTAGAGGATATTATACAGATTATAAACGCATTTTCTCAAGGGCACAACAAGTTGAACTTACATTCTGTAAGGGCCTAGAGCATTTTAATGCAGGAGGCTGGAAATTTTGCAGCATCTTTACGTGATTTTAAATACTGAATGCTTGCCATTAATTAAATATAAGTACAGTAATCACATGAGTATTCCTTGAGTTATTTATTTTATATTACAAGAAGTTTATTTTTTTATGCATGCACATATTCAAGGTTCGAGACTGTGTAGCAACTGGATTTTGTGCTGATTTTAATGTGATGAACAACCACACTGTAGAAGTTATCAAGGGAGAAGCTAGGAATGTTGACAGATGGGAAAGAGAAAGTTGGGTATTTTATAACCTGAGAAGCTGTCAGAAGTTTGGAAATGTGGAATATCATTGGTAAGATATTTCTGCTCATGTAAGCAGCTAACTCGCTAGAGCTGATATTCAAACTTTCAAATTTCAAGTTAATGATCTGGTTGCACTGCTTAGTCACATATTTCACTAAATATCATGTTTTCAAGCTGATTTCAGATTCACTGGCCTTTTTTACAGTCCTCTGAAGGAGAACAATTTCTGAAGCTTCTTAAACCCACTGTGCTCTATGTCCCAGATTGATGCCTTTCTCAAATCCTATTATAGCCTAGAATGGCAGATGACCATTTTTTTGGTGGGAGACAGCTGCTTTTGCTGGTCATTTTCTTCCCTACTACTTTTCTGCACTTTTCTACTGACTTTCAGATGTTTGGCAGCTAGTGCAGTGCAGTAATTCCAAGAAAGCTTCCAAACATCTACTGAATCCAGACACTGCGCATGCACAGGTTTTCTCTGTAGCTGATATGCGCTGCGATGATTCTCCCTCATAAAAGCCATGCAACTCAAGCTTCATATGTTCAGAAAATCCCCAGGTTTGCAATGTGAGAATATCAGTGCATGTGTGTTAATGAGTTGATTTGTAAACAAGTCATAAGTTTGCAATGTCCAGAAGACAAACAAATTGAAACAAACACATAGAGATCCAGTATATCTTAAGTACATTTGCTTCCACATTTGCCTTTGGAACTCCAGATGCTGACTGTGAGGCTTGAGAGTACCTGTGTGCCTCTGAAATAGATTTTTTTTTTAATTTGAAAATCGCATTAACTAAGTATGTAAGAACTGGGTTAATATGAGAGGCTTAAGAGATCCACCTAAGAGGCATTTTCAAACACGACATGGTCTTCATGGCAGATGAGCTATAGTATGTCACACGAAATAAGGTCTGGAATGGGAATCCAAGTCATTACTGCTAAGTAGATCCAACAGAATTAGAGGATGGGCAGTTACTCTCTAGCTGCCTGCAGTTACTGCATTGATAGTAATGCATAGGGGTTGCACTAATGCAAGCATTAGCCATAATCTCATGTGTTTCTGACTGTGCCTATCAGTCACCCGGCTGGTCTATTAATGCTGGCAGATCTACTTTGGTATTATGTAATGTATTTATTTTATCTTGAAACATTTTTCCCAATAAAAAGTAAACCCGGAAAGCTTTAGAACTTACTGCCAGCTGCACAGTGCACAAATTTCATAGCTATTCCTCTTGTCTTTTCCACCTTATTTTTTGCCACTATGATAACCTCTGTTTTCTAGCCTTGGCTTTCTACCAGTGAAACCATCTACTTCTCAATCTTTTCTTTTAGAATTATAAGTTAAGCACTAGGAGTAATTTTTAGTATAATTATACATATAATTTGATCATAAAAGATTTATTGAGAAACTCTAAACATCCCAAAGCTTCTTGAAACTATTCTGCTCTGCTATTTTCCAAAGTTTTCAATAGCCTGTGGGTAAATAAATGAAAAAATATGTGGCATTTACATTTCAATTTTTATTTCATCCATATAAAGTCCTCATGCATTTCTCAGAAATGTATGGATTGACTCTCTGTGTCTACATAAAATCTGCCCCAGAGAGCTTGTGGACTCCCCATCTCTGCATGTGTTCCAGACCAGGCTGGATGGGGCTCTGAGCAACCTGATCTAGTGTGTGCCCACCCCTGGCAGGAGGGTTGGAACCAGATGACCTTTAAGGTCCCTTCCAACCCAAACCATTCTATGATTCTATCCCCAGTCATGTATATTTGAATAAACAACACATCTAGACAGTCTACAGTAAAGCACCAAGAACTATGTGCATAGTTGAGATTTGCTATCTGATCTTTACAGGCATAGACTCTAAAGTGCCAAATCAAAGTTCAGCACAGTCAATGAGACCTCCAATTTAATTCAAAGTACTTGCCTTTAACAGATGACTTGAATTCCATGTAATGGTGGCTGACACAACCAGAACATGGAATGGGATGGAATACTTCAGTTGGAAGGGACCAGCAGTGCCTGACCCATTCAAGGCTGACTGAAAGTTAAAGTGTATTGTTAAGGGCATTGTTCAAATGCCCCTTAAACACTGTTATGTTTGGAGACTGACCACCTCTCTAGGAAGCCTGTTCCAGCATTTGCCCACCCTCTTGGTAAAAAAAGTGTTTCCTAATGTCTCTTTTTTTTTACCTCCTTGCCTTGGCTTCTGCAAATGCTTGGGTGGGATGGCTTGCTTTGATTTGTAAGTTAGAGAATGGAATAAGGCTTCCAGATAGAAAAGGGAAAAAACCAGATAAATACAACTTAGATAAATTAAATGTTCTAAATTGTGTCAGCCAGCTATAACCTGTAACCATTCTCTACTAGTACTCTTAAGGAATGCTTCATTCATTCTCTAAATAAGGAACATGTAAGTTAAATAGGAAAGGAATGGTCAAGCATACAAATGGAAAAAAGGAAGAATCCAAAACTCAGGGATTCAGGAAATGTAGTTATTTGCCTTTTTGCAAATAATAATAATAATAACAACAACCACAACAGTAATAATAAGTATTCCTAAGCATCTACACAATAGCCAAGAGGAGGTTACCAAGAAAATGGAGCCAGACTTCTCAAGATTGCTATATGGTTAGAGAGTGACAGATAATAGGCATAAATTGAAATGTGAGAGGTTCAAGCTAGATTTAAGGGAAAACATTTTCATATGTCAGTCAAGCCATGGAACTGGTTGTCCACAGAGCTTGTGAGGTCTCTGCTCTTGTAGGTTTTTAAAATACAACAGGATCAAATCTGATCTGAACTCATAGCTGACCCTAGTTTTGGCAGAGGGTTGGACTAGGAACCTCCTATGATCCTCTTCAAATTAAATTATCCCGTAATCCTGTGGTAATAAATAAGAGGCAATGTGGTTTTACCAGAAAACAACCTATTAAAAGCAACATTCTGGAAAAAAAACCCTCAACAAACAATAAAAAAACCTTGTGATTTCCCTCTAATAAAGAAACCACAGTAGAACCATGTAATTTTCAGAGGTATAGAAAATGTGACACATGAGGTAAGATTGAAAGAATTCATTTTTTTAGTCTAGCAATGCAAGAATTGAGGGAAGATATGGTATCAGTCCTCAAATATGTAAAAAGTATTTCAGGGATACAAAGCATTCTTCATGTCCATTGATATGGCAAGAAATAGTAGCCTTAAATTGCAACTTGAAGATTTCAATTGTTTTTTACAAAAAGCTTTTGAACTGTAAAGAATGTTATGCAGTAGCTGACAGTGGAGAGGTCTGAAGAATTAGCATAACTGCAAATTTTCAAGGTCAGATTGAACAAGTGTCTGTCAGGAGCTGATTAGACAGAGTGGATTCTGCTCTGAAGCAAGAGGATGAACTGGAAAACCTTTTCAGATCTCTTTTTTAATCATGTCTAAAGAACATGTCTCCATTGTCCTCATTACTAAATTGGCATGAAAAAATGAAAAAGTGTACCAGTGTCACCTCTCCAAGTTTTCTTAAATTATGCCAAGTATTTTTTTTCTACTTGTTAAACCCCTCGTTCCTTCTGTCTCCCCAGCTTCATGTACTGAGCATTGTGCTGTATTGTACAGAATATCCCTTTGGTCAGTTGGGGTCAAGTGTCTTGGTTGTGTCCCCTTTCTAATTTCTTGTACACCCCCAGCCCATTTGCTGGTGGGGTGGGATGAGAAGCAGAAAAGGCCTTGACTTTGTGTAAGCACTGGTTAGCAAAATCAAAAATATCCCTGAATTAGCAACTATGCTTCCAGCACAAATCCAACATTTAGCCCAGACCAGCTACTATGAAGAAAATTACCCTATTCCAGCCCAAGCCAGCACACCTAGTGACACAGGTACACAGACACACAAGCTTTTCAGCTAGTCTTGAAAACATGTTCCTGCTCTGATTCATTTCACAGCATCATAGAATAGCCTGGGTTGGAAGGGACCTTAAAGGCCCTCTAGCGCCATCCCCACTTCCATAGTCAGGGATACCTTCCACTAGTCCAGGTTGCTCAAAAGTCCATCCAACCTGGCTTTGAACACTTCCAGGGATGGGCATCCACAACTTCCCTGGGCAAACTGTTCCAGTGCCTCAGCACCCTTGAAGTAAAGAATTTCTTCCAAATATCTAATTTAAACCTATTGTCTTTCAGTTTGAAGCCATTCCCCCTTGTCCTGTCACCACACACCCTTGTAAAAAATCTCTCTCCAGCTTTCCTATAGATCCCCTCTAGGTACTGGAAGGTGCCCTGAAGTCTTCTCTTTTCCAGGCTGAACAGCGCCAACTCCCTCCATCTGTCTTCATAGGAGAGGTGCTCCAACCCTCTGCTCACCTTTCCTGGACTGACTAACAGGTCCACATCCTTCTTATGTTGGGGACCCCAGACCTGGATGCAGTACTTCAGTGGCAGTCTCACCAAAGTGGAGTAGGGGGACAGAACCACCTCCTTTGACCTGCTGGCCACGCTGCTTTCAATGCAGCCCGGGATACGTTTTCCTTTCTGGGCTGGGAGTGCACATTTCCAGGTCACGTTTTGCTTGTCATTTATGAACACCTCTAAGTCCTTCCCCCACTGGGCTGCTCTTGATCCATTCCCTGCCCAGCCTGTACTTTGCTTAGGATTTCTCTGACCCATGTGCAGGACCCTGCACTTGGCCTCGCTGAATTTCATGAGGTTCACACCTCATGTGAGTCACACTGGTAGTGAAGAACGCCGAGACCAGCCTGACTTATCAATCCCAAAATTTAACATTCAGAGGAAGAGCAATGTTTCCCAGCAGAAACTGGCACCTGTGAGGATATGGCAAAGTTCCTGATAAAGGAGCCAACAAATGATAGTACTGATAATATATCTAAAGCTGTTGAGCCTGGAGACATTTGACTGATAGTCAATTACTTTGTACTATAAAAGCTCAGTCCCACTTTTTAATGGCAGAATTTTCTAACATACCCCTTCTTGGAGTGTGTGTGGAGATTCCTCCCTCGGGTGGGGACACCCCTCAAGGTTAATCCTCGAGGCTGAGCAAGAGATTTGCCCACAGGCATAGTATGAATGAGTAACATCAATTTCCATAATTATTTTGCTAGCTTTAATATCATTGTTTCAATATTGCTTCAATACATAGTGCACTATACTAGTAGTTACAGCTACCTATACTGTGTAGTAAATAATTCTGATTAAGGTCTTTTAGTCTTTTCATCATCATAATCAATTTAAATTCTTACCTACTTTATTTATATAAATATATTTGGTTTGCCATCCTTAATCCTGTGGGACAGAGTTGTATAAAGGCTCAGTTACACCTATATAATACTTTAGGCATAAACCATTGAAAGTCTGGGACTAAGACTGGATCCAGCTCCACCCAGACTCCTTTCTGAGAAGGAATTTAGAAGGCAAGAGGGTCCTTTCTGCACCTTGTGACTCAACGGGGCACGGGGGGGGTGTCCCCAATAAACTTTGTCTGAAGCTCCCATTCTGCCCATGACACTTATCTTTTATTGTCTAATAAATAAAAATATAATATCTACCCATGACATTATCTTTTATTAAATAACACTATTATTTTATCTGACTCTAAAAGCATTTTCTATGGAAGAAGCTTACCAGTGGGCAGCACTGTAAAGTAAATGACTCAGCATAATTACCTGAGTCATTTGTAGTTATTAATTTTTTAAAGAAAAAGCAATCTATACCAGAATACTTAACCATCATTTTCCAAGTTTTAAATAACATAAGTGACATTTACATTCCCTTTAAAAAAGACAATGGTACTTTTACACCTTTGTTACCTTCAGAGAGTTTACACTGTCAATAACCCACTATCAGCAATTACTTATGCATTTTAAGTAACAGTTTTGCACTTCTGCTCTAGTTTTGACAAAACTAAAAGACTCAGTTCAGATGCATCTGTTTTCCAATGACATCTATGATTGCTTTCTTTCATTTATTCAGTGAACCAGCTGTGTTGACTGATGTCTGGGAAATCAAGTTCAGTCACAGAATAATTCCATTGTAGTTAATTTAGTTGCAGCAAAGACAAATTTGACCCATGGAGCTCAGTATATTGTAAAAGGTCATGCAGCCTGTCAGTAGTTCAGACAGGATTTAAATAGAGTATCCTCCTGAATCCCAATTCAAATGAGACTCTTTTGACATCATCATAGTGTCTACACATTCAGACTGACATTTTGTCACTCAGAGAACTGCTTATCTGTTGTCATACCAAAAAGTGACTGTCATGGCTTCAGTCACATGCCCTCATTCTTTATTTCCATTTATTTATAACTCTCACCTCTATTCAGAGCCAGCTGTTAAAATCAAAGTGGATTTCCTTTCTCTCTCCCTCCTGGGATCTCTGGATGAAGAAGAGGTTTCAGGCACATTTCAGGAGGGCAGTAGCAGGGTACTGAGGTCAGCCTGGGACCCCAGCAGTTTCATTAGTGCCAGAGCAGCATCTTGGCAGCTGAAAGCAGCTCCATGTGGCACAGAGCATGCCTGAATGGGATGCTGCCTGTGTGGGATGCTGACAGCTACAATTATACTCCAATTATGAAAGACCCTCACTGAATGTAGTGGTTTGGGCAACAGGGTTTATTGAAGCCCCTTCTAGTCCTGTATTTGTATGATGCTTGTACGATAAAGCTAAAAAAATGTTTTATGGAGACAAGGAAAAAGATGGTCATCAACTCTGAATAGCTACAAATGATCACAAGGAAGTTCTGACTTACCTCATTGTTATACAATTTCTTCCTTATTTATGATTATTTCCCTACAGTGACTTTATATGACTTTAAAAGTAATTATTTTTTCTCGTTTTCCCTTTTCACAATGTATTTTTCATTGTAATATAAAACCCAATTTATTTGAAATTATCCATAATGTCTCAGTTACAATACCATCATCATTATCTAATTTTAGCCCTTTTTCTTGTGAAATCATGCTCTGTGCCTTTCTCTCAAGCTTATTGGCCAATTTCAACGATACTTGAAAGAAGGAAAGAAAGATTAGGATGGATGGATTAGGTGGATTAGGAAATCTTAGAGCATTCCCAGCTTTCTTAGTAAAGGTGGACAACTCAGCGGCATCCCAGTTCACACTGTGAAGAAATCTGGATGTGTGTTTGTCTTTTTTCCTGAAGTTTGGTTTTCATAGAAAGTAAACATAAGAAATCTGTGTTTGGTGGGATATAAATGGTGCTCCAAAGGCATCTGTTCTGGTCAGTCAAGGGACCAAAGCCCTGGAGCATGTTAATAGTACTAGTTCCTTACTATTGTTTAAATATTATAAATCCTTACTTACATAACAGGAAGAGCAGGGGTAATGGTATATGCCTGAAGTAAGCCTAATATAGCCCTAAGTAATTAAGTTCCTATAAATTTCTTTAACACTAGTATCTGGATATAGGAAGGAAACTCAAATTAGGTCCATGAGTATGGGAAAAGTAGGCAGAACATAGCAGCATTTATTATCTGAGCACAAGCCCGTTGGCAGTGGACAGGTGCACTGGCTGGCCAGTCTGCTTGCACAAAGGACTAACTGGACTAACCACAGCACTTGCATCTCTTGCCAAAACAGATGTCATGGAAGGCATGGGAAGAAGTGGGCTTGGACTATGGTGCTGAGAGGGTGAGACTAGAGAGCAGTCAATAGAGATGAAGAGGACACCATGCTTGCTTAATTTCATTATTTTTATATGATTTTAGGTTTCTGTGTGGCTTTGCCTTTCTACATGTGCTCTGAAAGTATATGAGTAAACAGTGGCCCCACTTCTTCCATGACCATCACAGGCTTTATTCTACATTGTTCTCCATTTGATTCTACAGTGCTATTATACCAACTTTAGAATTAAAAATGAGACAGACAATGAATTCAAACAAGTTGTTCCAATCCTAGGATCTCCAAACAAGTATGTCACTTTTTAGTAGGAAATAAACATCTGTGAACCTCCAAAACTGTCTGTTGGATTTTGGAAGTTGTCCTGGTTTGAGACAAATTTGAGGAATGTCTGAAATGAACGTCCTCTGATAGAAGGCAGGTTTCAGCCACCCCTCCCCCACCAGGTTTGGAAAAAATTTTCCTCGGAGGAAAGTGAAAAAACCTATTTGTTTAACAAGCAGAGTGCACGCAGGCATGGAAAAAAGAATACTGCTAAATAATAAAACCTCTCGCTGTGGAGAGAACCTGGTAAAATCCAAAGTCCTTTGTAGGCAGGGCTCTGCTCTCTTTCCCGGAGCTGGGGTTCAGCGTGGGCCCCTCCCCACCACGATGTAGGGCCTCCCGATGATGTTCTGGTGTTGCTGAACAGTCCAGAAGAGAAGAAGAAGCCAAAGTCGCAGGGCTCCGTACTTTAGCTAACGAACAAGAAGCAAGCTAAAAAGCAAAAGGAATGTAATGCTCTTCCCTGCTGCAGAAGCGGAGCAGCCAGGCAGGAGAAGCCAGCAGCTATCTCTGTTTTGAACACAGCGCCGAAGGAAATTCCACCAGCACTCCCCCCTCTCCCAGAGCTAGCTTTAAAGGCACAGAACTCATGTCTGGCATAGGGCAGACGATAGGGAATACAGTATCCTAAAGTCACCCCAGGACAGAGGTGTTATGTGCAAACAAGAGAAGGGAAAGACAGTTTTAAACACCCTGCAGCTTCACAAACAGCTCCTATAAAACATATGGAATAAATGGTTGAACTGACCTGTCATTTCCACAATCAGCTCATCACTGTATTGGTGCACCTCCAAAATCATCTGGAGATCAACCTATTTGGGACACTGCTGGTGAGAACTCAGGCCTGTGCACCCTATGAGCATCCCCTTGAGGCAGTCTGGATACACCTGCAGATGTACAGAGACCGGGACAGCCCCAGCATGTCCACCATCAAGTCCCTAGGAGTACATTCTTCCATACTCTCACATCATGCCTCCTTCCCTTCCTACACATTTGCATCTTGTCTGTTTCAGAGGACTTTGTAGTGCTGCCAGTGCCAGCACCCCTCTCATTTTTCATGCCAACTGTACGCCAAACATACAAGGAAGCAGTGTCTCGACAGGATGAATTTTTCCCCCCACATTCCAGGAGACTCTGCCGAAGGGCAACATTCACAGCCATGAAGGCAGCCAGACCATCTTAAAGACCCATTGAGACCCAGTGCCAGGGTTGTCAGATGATGTGTATCTGTCTCAGAGTAACCTACTTGCTCTGTGGTGAATAAAAGCACAGAGCTAGAGCCAAATACTTCTTAGAGCCACAAAAAAATAATGAAGCCACACATATAAATGACATAAGGATCATTACATATTCAGACAGTGACCTGGTAATATAAAAAGTTAAAATGACAGAGTATAGTTAAGACCTTCACAACTGCCAACATTCACATTCAAGCCATGGCACTACGCATGAGAAACACTCCCTTAAACAAAGGATAGTTCACAAACTCAATCCATTTTAGTATCAGTCTAAAATGATAGAGGTACGTTTTTCTGGAACACATTTAGACACAAAGAAACAGTTTGTCATCGTCTTGCCTACAATGAAAACAGCACAATGTTCTATAACGTCTAATTCTCAGCTGAAAATCAAGACATTCATATCAACCTGTGTTAGGAGCTATCCTACGTATTCTTTTTTTTTTCCTTTGTAAATCCAGAATATTTTCCTGTTTACTAAATGTGCTACCCTCCCTTGTCCTCAATTACAAATTCAGTTTCAAAAAGGCAAGGATTTTTCTTTCTGAACAGTGCCACTCACAAAAGAATCTGGATCTGATGCGGCCTTTTAAACACTATGATTAAACTTCCTAAGTAAATTTTAATTATAGCAATTTTGCAAAATGCTATGCAATAACAATACCGGGTACTGGCTATAACAGCATCATCTCACATTAGTACTTGTTCACAATGACACTGCCAAGCTTTACCAGTTTTGGAAACAAACCTAAAAACTTTCATTTCCTCTGAGATATAAGGTTAAATCTCAAAATCAGGTGTTGTGTAAGGCTAGATGTGTTCCAGTAAAGTACAACATATGGTGGACATTACTGCACTTTAATAAGCCTTAAATCACTAGCAAGGTTGCTACCTGAGTTTTGCTGAAGAGCATTCTCCCACATAGTGCCCAAGCATCTTTAGGGATTAGCATGGGCCAGGTAAAACTTTCAACAGCAATTCTGATACAGCCACCTGCCCTTCAGGGCTAGGAAGGTTTATCTGTATGAAAATACAGGCATTGGAGAATTTAGTGTCAGGGCTGGAGAATGTTCCTGGGTCTGTTACCGGTTTAACACGGAGTAAATGTCTCTGTTATAGTTCCAGTTTGTTATCTTTCCCAGTTTTGTTCCCTAAGTAGAAGTTAAAATATGCTAGCAAGGCATCAGAGAGTATTTCACATAAAACAAAACAAAATGTGCTTTTGAGCATTAACTGTACCTCATAAGTTCCTTCTCCATAGTCCCCAAAACTGTCAAATTCTTTATCATGTAAGAGATTTGGATTTGTAACGGTAAACATAATATTTACAGTACTTTAGTTATTATATATTTATTTTATATAAATTTTATACATATATCAATTTAATGTTTTGATTAAACATTATTGTGAAGCATTTTGTACCTACAGGGGGGTGTGGGTGTGTGTGTGTGTGTGTGTGTATGTATGTGTGTATATATATACATGAGCTGGTTGTGTAACCCTCTTTCACTGGGTAACTTAACATCCTACATGATTTGAAACTCTGCTTGCCTCTGCCTGCAACAGGTGCCAAATAAGTTTTCTCCCTCAAGTTCTCTCTTAAAGAGGGTGGATACCATAAGGGTGGTTACTTCAGTACACTGTAATTAGAAGGGCAAGGTTCGGCTTTCTGGTTATGTCCCAGTATGGGCCAGTTTTGCCAGAGAGGCTTTTACTAGCCTAGTACAATTTCTTTTGGTGCTAAATTTCTATGCTAATAAAAATTCCAGTATCGCCAGTATTAGAACGATGAAATTTTTTTTGCCAGGATAGTTTATTTCACTCAGATATCCAGCACAAACTGTTCCAGCAAGTGTAGGTTTTTTTCTGCAATAAACTGCATCTGCACTATAACAATAAACATTGCCTAGTATATAGCCAACCTCAGCCAAAATGGGCTTTGGACTATGACTTGATATTCTAGGATGGAGTGAGAGCTGGTACACCATTTTTACTTTGTCATCTAGGAGGATTTTCAATCAAGTTCAGACAGTTCAGTTATAAAGCTATAAAATTTTAACTATAAGAATTTCTATTTTTTTCTTGCTTTACATTGTGTTTCAGTTACTGGCCAAGACAATGAGTATCTTGCTCTGACACAGCTTATGTGAACCAACTAAATTAGACTTCGTGAAAAAGACATTAACACTACACTTGAGAGATCTAAACAAAATACTGATAAACTTCAGTTGTGGAGAAGGTTAAACCTCTCATCAGAAGAAATTTTATAATCAAGTTAGTCAAGCTGTCCTGCCCATGATTAACGCACTATCTCCAAGGGAAAGACACCACTGCAGATACAATTCATGAAACATTAACCATGTGATACTAATTAGGATACAGGTTGTTGCAGTAAGCAAATTAAGCTAGTTAAAGGAACTTATCCTTCCAAGTAGTTAATGAAATGGTATACCCCAAAAGTTCATTAAAAAATTATTCTGTTTCAGCTGTTAAATTTCACTGTGAGGAAAAAAATGCACTGACTTCTAAATATCCCCACTTTGCTATCCGTCAGTATTTGTGCCTCCCTGCAGTACAAAGAAGCTCCCATAACTGTTTTACTTTCATATATAGAGGACAATATATAGGGTCAGTCTGAGTAGTAAAAGTGCCTGACTAATCAGGACTGCGTGCCACTGATGGAAATAAAATTATTAATAATTTAATTATTAAATCTTCCTTTCTTAAGACTAGATGCATAGCAAAAACTCTTACCTCATGCCAGATGGCTGGAACCTTCCCATCTGTTAATAACCTCTGGCTTCCAACTCCTGCAGGATCCTAATATCAGTCCTCTAAGCATATTAGCATGTCTAGGGAGTATTAAGAGTCAGAGAGATCCCTGTTCTGGGTTTACACAACTACTTGAGCACAGATACTCCCTTTAAGGACTTTTCCTTAGTTTAGACGTGTTTGTGTGCGTAAGACATCGAAAAATCAAAACCCACCAAAGAAGCAGGACTATTGTGAGATCGCAGCTGGCTCCTGGGAATACTGAAAATAGGAAATTAATTTAAAATCCTGGTTCTTTTGAACAGCACCTGTGGAGTGGAATTTTCTCATGCTGTGCATGCTGGTGTGGCACAGTTGGTAATACACTGATATATACTTCTAGCAGTGTCAGAAACTGAACAACCATCTCATTCCTCACCAGTCACGTTTCCTTTCAAATTGAAAGCTGCATGCCGCACAGATACTGGGTGTCTTTACTTACAGCCTCCAACCGTTGACATCTCTATTTGTAATACAGACAAAATGCATTTACTAAAGCACAGCCTCCCGAGCTTCAGCTTTTGCAGCACTGGTGATATACAAACTACTTCCACACCACATGTGGAGCCAGGGCTGCCTACTAGGAGATGCTCAATTGAACCGTATGATGAGCACCCCAAATCTGCTACCGTTGGTAATCAGCCACTACCAGCCTGGAGGCACTTACCTAGTGGCTAACACAGGTTTCTTCACATAGGCACTAATTATTACTGTTAACGGTCATTGATCAGAACGGCTTTATCATCTAACTCACTTAGTAGATCTTAGACTCCATAAAGTAACAGTAGAAATAACTTCAATCAATATAGATTTGTGTTTAATAATTATAAGTAAAAGTCATTGCTACTATGAGGCCAGCTTAGCATTAGACATAGTGGTAGATGATCAGGAAATGTCAGGCGAGGAGGGCCAAAAGTAAGAAATAAATTAGGAATTTCCACTGGCAAAGGTCAGCAAATCTGCCTAACCATAAGCAACCAATACATATCTGTATCAGTATGTACAGAACATAGAAAACAGATAATTCATACAGAACAAGGCAGCTTGATAGTTTTATCATTCCTTTACCTTAAGGAAACCAAGAGAATGACAGATAACAAAAGAGTAAGGTCCATATTTCTTGTCTCCCAAGGCATGCCTTGAGAACTTTGGCCTTGAATATAGGTAGTATTTCTTCACCAGTGAACCATACATCCAGTCCCAAGCTTCAAGATAAAATGTACATAAACATGTTACCGGAGCTCCAGACAGTCTTAGATTTCATATGGCTGCTATGTAACAGAGGGTGGTTTTTATATCACACATAGCTTTATTCTTTGCCGTCCATTATCCCTAAGGAGGTAAGGAAATATTTTTAAAATACACATTAATTTCTGAGAACCCAATTCCTCTGGATTGGGTGCCTCAAAATGCCTCACTTCTCAGCCCACCGTTTTGAGCTGCCTGCAAACTTCCGACAGACGCGAGGAGGGAGTGAGGGGATGATTGTAACCCAGCACGTGAAGGGACTCGGACACGAGTTTTACCTTCCCAAGGCCGCGGGGATACAGGTGCCTGCGAGGTGGGCTGTGCTGCGGGAGGGTGGCCTCGCCCGGACACCGCACCACCCGTGGGTGTCGGTACCCCCGGGGATGGCGACACTGCCCCGGGCTGCTGAGAAAACCGAGCCCAAGAAACTTTTTACTGCGGCACCTGGTGGTCGGAGCACGCTCGTGCTCCCAAAGGGGACTGCGGGCGGCGTTTACCTCCCATCGGAGCCGGCCAGGAGCACACCCAAGCGCTTCCCTTTTCCCGGAGCCGACGAGCAGCCCGGCCTGCAGGGGCAGAACGTGCCGGCAGCCCTAACACTGTTCCGCTGTGGCTCCGGGACGCCCCGGACCCCCGCCGCCATCTTGTTAACCGTGCTGCTCCACGATGAGGCGCCGGGCGCCGCGGAGCCCCTGCCCGCTACGGCGAGGAGCCGGGCTTTGTGGCGCTCTCTGCTCGCCACGGTGAGGGGTCGGGCTGTGGGGAGCCCGTGCCCGCCACGGTGAGGGGCCGGGCGCCGCGGAACCCGTGCTCGCCATGGTGGGGCGCCGGGCGCTGTGGAGCTACTCCCTGCAGCTCGCCGCGCTGCCCTCAGCGGCGGGCTGGTCAGGTGGAAATCCGCAGACGTTCAACAGCTCCTACCGGAGACCTGCAGAGCCGCCGCCGTGGAAGGGGTGGAGCGGCACCATGGAGGAGGAGGAGAAGGGGGACGAGACTCTTCAGGGGCGGCAGCAGCAGCCCGGGAGGTGAGCGGCACACCAGCGGCAGCAGCGCTCCGGGGCTGGGGGTCTCTGCCCCCGCGCCTTTCTGTGGGCAGGGGGGAACCGGACCGAGCAGAGCGGCGGCTTCCGCCCCGTGCCCGTCCGGAGGGGAGGCGCTGCCCGAGCTGCCGCCGTCAGAGCCCGGCTGGCGGCCGGGCTAGGCGGAGCACCTGCTTCGAGAACGGCAGCGGGGCTCTCCAGAGATACACACGGTACCGGGGCCCCGCCGGTGAGTGTGGGGGAGACCGGGCTGAGCCGCTGCGGGAGGCGGTGGGAGCGGGGTGGAGCGGGCGCGGGCACCCGCTCGGAAAAGTTCGCGGGTGGGCGG
>VZRV01000642.1:45369-75763 GCA_013398115.1 Falcunculus frontatus
CGGGGAAACGGGGGCGGGTGGGCGGGCGGGGTGCGCGGGGCCGGGGAGGAGCGGCACAGCCCGGCTGCCCAAGGAGCTCGGCGTGTGCCGCTGCCCCGCTCCCTGCCCGCCGCCTCGGCTGGGGACAGACCCCGACGGGCGCCAGCTCCAAAACCAGCTGGGACCGGGGACCTCCTTTCGCACTGGTTAAAGAAACCCTGGAAGAAAAAGTCCTGTGTTCGCCCCCCGCCCTCCCAATGTAAGGCTTTCGTTCCCATCAATTGACAGTAAAACATGCTGCAGCAGCGCTCGGAAAGAAACAAGTTATATAATCGCTACAAAAAAATCTGCTTCATAGTATCGGCGGTTTAGAGAATGTTTTCCTCTGAAGAGGAGGCACGAGCAGATGTTTATTGCGGTGGGGGGGGGGGATGTTCGCATTGTGTAGTGCGAAGTGGAAGATATTAAGGAAGTCATTTAATGTAATTAGTGCAGTCAAATAATCTCAATGATCGTCAATTATCTCTAGCAAGGACTTGGGGAAAGTGTTGACTGTATGCAGTTAAATTAATGAACTTATGCAGAAATGGTTTTTCTAGTGACGATTATGATTTCTTCCATTTGCTAAATGGCGATTATGAACCAAGTTTTTAGTTTTAAAGGAAAGTACTATTTGTACTTAAGTATCGTTTCTTTAATTTTCGAACTGCACCGACTAAAGTAGTATCAAAATTAAAGGTAGTGACGGGAAAATCTCTTCAATTTTCTGATTAGAAAACCCCTTGAAAGGAGTTTTTTAATTCAGAGTAGCAGCTGTATCAGTTAAGAAAGTAGGAAGCTTGATTTATTTTGTAGATAAGATTTTGAGGAAGACAAGAATAAGATTTTTTTTCTTATTGATTCAAGAATTATTGCAACAATTGCTTTCAAATTACCCCAAATTATCTCAAACTGAAATGTCTATTGTAAGAAGTAATGGGAACATGGAGATTGGAAAGCCCTGTTTGATTCAGTTATGATGGAGAGGAGGAAGTAAGGGATGACAGTGAAACTGTTCAAATATAAATTACAGTTATTCAGCTTCATCTCAAATCAAAAGAGATGTGCAGCCTTTTAAAGAGGAAGCAATCCATTATTATATTTTTATTCACTTGCATTAGCTAAGCAGATTTGAGGAATAACCAGGAGAAATATACTATTTTCTCAGCCTTTATAAGCTCAAGATTGAACCAAAACTATTAATTCTTCATTCAGAAATTGCTTTTAAGTTCTTTTCAGCAAAAAGGAAGGCAGTTATTTTGTCTGTGATGAGAAAAACAGAAATACTGCCATATTAATTAGTGTCTTTATATGTAACACCTGCAGTGAAATTAGTTTTGCTTTTTGCCACATCTATGACTCCTTTCCTCACTTTAAATCTCACTTTAATTTTTTTCAGTCTATTGCTTTAACTTTATAGGTTGCAGTGTGAGTCCTACTTCAAATACATTCAGAGCCAGGACCATGGAAAATCACTTGATCACCTTGTGTCTAAATGCAGATTTGAGTAAAAAGGATTTTTCTGTAAACTAAATGTTGCACTGAGTTTGACTATTCTTTAAAAGTCTAGAAAAAAGTTATGTATTATATACTCTTTGCATGTAACACCTTGGTGTTTAGCAGCTGTACAAGGAAGAGATCATCCGAGTTTGAATAGCCTACAACTGTGCCCAAGCAGATAAACCTGGTGAAGCTGTTCAGGAAAGAGAACTGGGCATTGCCAGGTGACACTATGAAAACGCTCTTGCAATCGTGCCCCTATGGTGAAAAACAAAGTTTGATAAGATGAGTGAGTGAAAAACTGGGTGTTAAAGAATTTATGTCAAGGGTTACTTCTTCTGTAAGACCTGTTACTGTGGTTGGAGCTGGTAGTGCTATTGCCTAGTGAGTAAGGCTTAGGATAGGATAACAGGTTTTATTGCTTAAAATATTTGGAAATAGTTTTCTCCTGCTGTGGACTGGTTTTTGAGGGAAGGTTTCAGTGAAGTTCAACTCTTTCTGCTAATAAGAGTGTGGCAATAGCAAGGTGGTTTTGTGTTTACGTGAAACGCTGTCTCCTTAAAACACCTATATATTTAGGATGGTGCCTTGAAAATTAGTAGATGGCTGATGTTTGTGTTGGAAGCATGCCTTGACTCTTCCATAAGAAGAAAAACTCAAACCACACAACTTCTAGTATTAACGCTTCTGTTGTTGACTAACAACCAAAGCACTTTGCATTTTGTTTAGAGCACATGAAGACTTTGTAATCTAGAGTTGTGGGGATGGAATCAAAGGCCCTTTATATATAGGAAAAAAGGGTGTAATGAAAACCATTTACGTATCATGATGTTTCCGGTTTCCTTGAGTATTGATGTTTTGCTGTGTCTGGTGAACTGTCCCTTGGAATTTCTTCTAAAGTGTGTGTGTTTCAGTTAAAGAACTATAAGGGTGCCGTATTGGATGTGTTTTCTCTCTTTCCAGTATGAAGTTTGGGTATTCTAAACTTTTATTTTTTGGAAAGGCTGGTGACCTTTTGGCTTAACTCATGTGAAGGATGGCCTTTGAACAGGTGCATTCAAGAAAAACATATTTTTCAACAAAGGAAAACATCACTTCCTTATCTTAGCTGACCTTGAAACGATTTGCTTGGATTTCAGTAAATTTGAATTCAAATGTTATAAATAGTTCTCAAAAATCCATATATGTATGGGGTGCATGTGCATACATAAACAGAGGGAGAGAGAGAATGTTGTTAGGACAAGCAAAAGTTTATTTTATATTGAAAATTAAGTAGAACTAGAAAGAATTTAGGGAAGTATTTTCGTGTTGCAAAACAGTTACATTAGACCCTATGTGCTTGGACTTTGAACTGAAAAGAAGGAATCAAAATAGACAAGCCTTTAAATATGAATATAAACAAAGTTTTATGACTGTCTATTAACTTAAAAATAAAATTGAGTTCTTGGCTGTTGCTGCACTTCCTGGACAACTGAGGTTTTATAGGGTTTTAGAGGATTATTCTTGGTGTGAGTCTAGAGGAAGTTTGCATAGGTGTTTGTTACTTTCTGGCATGGGGAGACAAGGAAAAAGAAAATTAAAAGGCTTAGTAAATGAGGTGGAGATAGCAATTGCACACATAAAAGTGCCAGAGTTGATGATAAATGAGCTTTAGAGCCTACTTTGCCGTGTGGATCCTATGCATCAAAGTTTTACCATGATTTCTGTGCATTTTAGTGGAAACAGTTCTTACATTGCCTCTCTAACCACATGCTACAAAGGAAATCAGTTTTCTCCCATGGCATGTTCAAGTGGAGCCTTAATTTCATTACGGGTAATAGTATTTGGGTTTAGTCATATCTAATTGACATTAAGATGTTAGATGGAAAACCTTTGCCCTTAGGATGGAGTGTGAGCTTGTAATATTTTAATACTTATTTTAGTTAAGAAAAACATGTGCTAACAGCTTCAATGGCATAATAACTTCAAATACAAACTCCAAGATGTAGAGTCTGTTAACACACAGGAGTGGCTAAAGTGTGTTTTTAAATGGCAAGGTGTGCCTCTGTCATTAACTGGAGTCACATCAGTAACCAACTGAAACTAATGAACTACTCGTTTGCATAAATAGTTACACAAGTGCAGCTGGTACCAGAACCCCAAGCTGGGCTCTGGATCCTGTAGCTGGGTTGGTACAAGTTTCATGTTTGCTCTTCTGGAAAAGCTTTATTGAAATTCTGTCTAGGTGTGAAGGGCCATCCATGGAGATTGTAGTTGCTGTTGGAATCCATGACTTACCTGGGCAGCTGTGTGCATATGCTATCTGCACTTATTTTTCTGTTGATTTAAAGATTTTCTGCATTTGATTTGTGACCTGGGTATTGTCTTGTGTACCATAACACAGCTGTAATGCACAAGCCTTGCTTCTGTGTGTGTCAGCCTCAGTCCTGCAGAGCAGGTAAGAAAACTTTGATTCCAGCTCTTGTTCTTTCAGCATTCTTCCCTATAAATTAAGTAGTCATATGAAATTAGTTGTTTAGGGAGAGCAAAGGAAGGCAATTTCCTTTCTGGTGTAGGGACATTTGACTCCAGCTTCCCTTTGGTGACTGCTTCAGCAATAGCACAGAATTACACTGCTCTTGTGCTTAATCATAATGATAGTCTAGGCTGCTCTTTTGAATGTGATGGCCACATGCCAACTTTTGTGTTCTTTTATTCAAGACTGCAATAAAAGATGAGGGTAGAGAGGAAAATAATTTATTTTAAAGCCATGTGTTGCTAAAGAAATTGGCTCCTGGGTCTGTCATCTCTGTTCTACTGCGTGTCCCCTATGGACAGCTACTGTCATATCAGGGATCACAACCTAAACAGAATATGCATGTAACAAAAAACTTCTGTCATGTTATCTACAGATCATAGACATGTTTGGGGACTGGAGAATGCTCATATTGGACGGGGAGAATCAGCTGGGACACCCCTGGGAATAAAGGGAAAATAGTTATGTACTATCCCAGATCCAGGAAGAGGCATCTTTATTCAGTTGATACAATGCCTGTAGCTGGTCAGATTTAACCCCGTGTTGAGAAATAATTGGCTTCAGGGCTTACTGATGTGCCTGGCTCTAAAGCTTATTTGCATTTGTATCCAGAGGCATGTAAAGGTGTAGCTGATAGGCATGAATAACTTTCTGTTGGTTCAGTTCCCCTAATGAATACCATCAAAATAGAGGTGGAATGTGTAGTAATGGGAGTGGGCTGCCTTGTGAGTGGTAGGTAGCTATTGAATGTGCTTGGTTATAATATGAAACATTACTGTCTGAGGAGGTAAATTGAGAGTTTCAGCATCATCAGTACGAAGTGTGAACGAAACCTTGGAAGGGAATAGATTGAAAATGGAAAGGTAGGAGGAATTGTTGAACCTAACTTGGTGGTATGTGCAACTGAGCTACACGGTGAATTCTAAATTGAAGGTATTTAGTTTGGGTTTTTTTAAAGCCAGTGCTGGCATGAGTAGTTTTTGTTTACAACAGTATATTCCTGTTCTCACCCTTCCCTGTCCTAACCAGTTTGTTGGTATAAACAATTGCATGGTTGCACAGTGATGCAGGTGAAAATTAAGTGCTGCTCTAGGGATGGTAAGGTAAGAAGTGACTATCAGCCAGATTAATTTCTTAAACAAGTTCACCATGTGGACAAAAGTGTTTGTTTTGGCAAGCCTGGGGGAGTAGTGAGGGCAGAAATGGATTGGCTCATGGTAGTGGCTGCTTAAGTAATCCAGATGCTTAAGAATAAGACTAACAACAGATGACCATGGGTAGATGCTTTACCTTTTTTTTGTTCATAACTAGTTTTGTTTTTCTCCATGATGTCTAAATAAAACTTTGCTTTGTTTTACTGTTGATCCTCAAATCTAGATAAGAATGATAAAGGATTTATTCTGATTTTATGAGGCTGTTTATGGAGAGAGTTATTCCCTTTTCTGTTATCAACTCTGCTATTAATCTTTCTTGAACAGTATACAAGGACAGTGTAGAATCAGGATACTTAAAGATCTGCTGAATGAAAATTTTGGCAGCACTTGTTGTTGCTAGGGATTTTTAATGTGATTCAAATAATAGAAGTATTCACAGATCAGCTAATGCAAGCTCGAGAGATCTTTGTGTGAAATCCTAATACCAAGAGCATCTAGAATAATTGCTGGTGCAACTGCTGTGCAGTGATAAAAAAATATGTATAGTGAAAGAAAACGTCAAGACATGTAGCAGTATACAGTTCACAGAAGGCTCAGGTTCTTGCTCTGGTAAGTCTACAATGGTAAGACGGAACAGCTGGAAGTACTGCACAATAAAACTTTAAACGCACTCAAAATTTTCCAGTCTCAAACTGTTCATTAATTAAAGCAGCCAATTTCAGACCTGAAGGAAAAATAAAAGCAGAGCCAAAACTTAGCTGGCAGTCATTTGATAATAAAGCTTATGGGAGCCAATTACTTACGTGCTCCCTAGTGTTTGCAAATACCTTTCCTTCTAACTGAAACAAATTTTTGTTTTATTTCAAACCAAAATGCGTGTTTTTTGCGGTCATTAAAAATATAAAATAATGAAAGAAAACATCAGAGTTGTGTAGCTGTATATGGAGGAAGCTCAGAGTCTTGCTTTGGTAAGGCTACAGTGGTGTGAGTTTGCTGGGAATTATGTGCTGTCCCTTCTAGGTGATCATTACTGCAGCCTAGTTCTGAATGTAGTTTACACAGAGAGACAGTGATTAAAAATGAACCAAACCTTTTACTTCAAAAAAAAGCAGAGAAATTAAAGGTATTTGGGAAGCTGTGAAATGTTTACCAGGCAATTGTAAAGTTCTGGGGAAGTTGTTGTATTCCAGTAAACCATAGCTTCATAGTAACTCTTAAACTTTCAGGCCTATGGATTTGTTAAATAAGGACCACATTTCTGTGTAGCAAAGAAGGATAAGTCTGTTTTGGCAGACTTGATGCTTAGTAGCATGTATGATTAGTAGCATGGCTCTATGATTAGTAGGGAGAACTACATCCATTTCATTTATGGAGCAGCAGATGTTAGAGGAGACTGGGTGGAAAAGGTGAAGACAATAGATTTTATGCTTATGTTCAAGTAAGGTGGCTTGAAGCTCTACTATGTTTAAAAGACCATTTTAAAAGAAAAATTATAATGGCAGAGTGCTTCTTGTAATGGCATTGTATCTTTTTTCAAACCTTCTTTTGGAACAGAGAGTATTAAAATGTTTAGTTAAATTTTTGTTATTTTCCTAAGTAAACAGAAGGCTCAAAGCCAAAATATTTATATCCAAGTTTTCAATTATGTAAGAAATGCTAAAATAAACCCTTTTCCCAAAACCAGTTGTCCTAAGGGCTATATCCTGTACAGGTATAAGCCAGTTTAGTGGGATATAAGACATGGATTTTCCGCACCACGTCTTGCCAGATCTACAACTTCTCTCTTCCTTTGTGGATTACTAGGGGTGCATTAGTATTTGATGTTGGAAAACCAGTTATGTGAGCTCTGCATTTTGATTCATGTTAGACTTTGTCTTATTCATCGGCCAGTGGTGTTCTTCTCCTCTGTCTAGAACGCCTTCTGGCCTTGTGGATTTCGCATGACTAATGGTCGTCTTTAGAAGTTTGTATATCTTGGTCCATTTCCTCTTCTGAATTCAGCTGAAAGAGCAAAGAACCTCTAAGGACAGAGAGAGGGTAGTTGCCTTGTGTCTCTCCTGAGCCCTTCTTACAAATAGTGTCAATCCACTTGCCCTCTGTTGGGGGTAAGTCATCTCATCCTGAAGGATGGATTCCATTTGCCAGGGAAGCAGTTTAATGATTTCAAGTAAAATAGTCATTTTTCTTTATGTTTAAAAGTATAAAGAGATTTCTTGTATAACTTTACATAACAATAAATATTCACCAGAGATGTGATCCTTTCCCTATGTCCCTCCTAAGTGGACACAACTCTACTCCAGTTTGATTTTCGTATCTCTATAGCTCATAATTTTTCTGCCATTTGAGTGCTTAAATTAGTTTTTCAAGTGCCAAACTATCATTTTTGGGTGGGAAGAATTTAGGAAAGCTGGCAGAAAAATCAACTGATTTCCGATTGGGTATTTTCTATTACTTAAAATATATCTGCCAAATCTCCTTATCTGTAGAGGCTTTCTTTTGCAAAAGTGTAAGAATCTCCTTGGACTAATCATTGGTTGAGTTTTATTTTAAGCTAATGATTTCTGGCTTTCAAGAAATTATCATCTTCCGCTTCTATATAAGAAAACTATTTCATGAATATTGTAAAATATATTTAATAAGTTTAAATGAAACAGAAATGATCTGGCAAGATTGATACTTCAAAGGAATCCTCAGTTCATCAGGAATACTTTAAGTTAATTGTTTGTAAATGTGTCCCTTTCTTATGCATGTAAAAGGTTTAAAGTATTCTGTGAGCACTGAGGTCTTTTATGCCTTCAGTTGCTTATGGAATACTAATGAAAGTAATGTATGTGCATCATGTGGAAAATATGTTGGCAGACAGATAGGTACCTGCAGTGCCTTAAATGCTTTGGCACTGTCTTTATTTAATCAGCGTAGTCGATCCCTGCTTCCCCTAGAGGTTTATACTTTCAGAATGAGATCAAAGGTGTATATGAAGGTTTAAGCAAAAGTAGATTTCACCTATTTTAGAGATGAATGAATAGATATACAGAAGCTTAAAAATAAAACTTTAGGCACCCCAGTCTCTAATATAAAATGTCTTTTAGGAGCAATAATTACAGTAGTTATATATATTTAAGAAATCAGACATCTGAGATGTTAAGAGAAGAATTTCCTGGAATTAAGTACCGATCTGATTAAACTTTTGTGATTTGTTTTCATGATGCTTTCTAAAAGAGTAGCTGTTTTATGCTGTGTCTGTGTGCTTTGCTAAATTAATAAGCTGACTTGGCATTGAAAATGCTCTTTGAGGAATGCAAAAAAAAAAAACCGAACCCAACCCTTAAGTTAAAGTAACAGTTAAAATATCCAGTACCACTTTTTGGGTATTCTGTCTGCCTTTTTGTGGCACCGATTGTTTGTGTTACCATTTACGGCTGCTTAAAATGCTATAGAGCAAGCTGAGTGTTTCATTGAAGGCTGAGTCTGGTAAATGTTTGGTGGAATAGAGGGAAAAAGCCTAGGAATATCAACAGTTAAATTTAAATTATGATGCAGATATGGTCTCCTAATGCTAAATAGGAAATACATAAGTGGAATGATTTCAGTAAAACTGCAGGGAAACCTGAGTACAAAACAATTACATAAAATAAGATTGTGACCAGGGGTATAAAAAACTTCTATCAGCCATGTCTTTTTAATGTTGTCCATGCTTTTTTATTAGAAATGAATTTTGATGTGTTAGTATTTTATCTCCACTGTATGGCACAATAATGGTTATTTTGTTAAGAAAATTTCACAGTATTTATCAATCGTCGTATTCTTTGCAACTGATACCGTACTTAGTGTTTATTTGTCAGTTGCTGCTGAAATAGCAGAAATGGACTCTGCATTTGATGTTGGAGCATCATCAGCAAATGCATTTGGGTTCAGTTTTCTGACACTTACATGTGTGTAGTATCTTAGCTGAAATGTTGCAGTGAACAATATATTTAATTTTCCCTGTAATTATGAGCTTATGGGGGGCACAGTGGGTTTTGTGATTTCTAAGAAAACTGTGAGCTTTAGTTCTGTTCTCTGACACTGTTGTTTGCATGGACTGGCTTGGCTACATTGGCCCAGTGCTTCTGAGTGAACAGCTGAAGTCTGAGTATTTGAGTTGGTGAAACAGTAGACAGGCCAAAACATGTGGTGGAGAGTTCTCCACCGGAGAAACTTCACAATTTGTTATTAAAAATTATTCCTGCACCTAAGCTGTGAATGGTGCTGTCTGTTCATTACTAGTCGTCTTCTACTTTTTACCAGGTAAGAGTTTGTAAATGCCAGGAAGTTGTGCACTCATTAAAACAGTAACTGTTTTTTTTTTTAAAGCTGACAGAACAGTGTATTTACTTTCAACATTTCACTTGAAAGTAAATATAGAAATTGAAGCATTGAGCTTCAATTGAATTGCTTTGGCAACTTTTGAAATAAAACAGGGATATTTGGTTTTTCTACCTTGGATATAATTAGACTATATTCATAAACTCTGCAACACTTAAATGCAATTTGGAATAAGAGACTCTGACTACTGAGTTCATAGTTTTCTAAGAAATGTACCAGAATCATGACTTCATAGAAATAAGTTTTTCTCAGTTATTTTCTCACCTTTTTTTATATTTCATGATGGAATTAAGAGCAAACATTGCAGCTATGATTTGAAATATTTCTGTTTCCTGTGGCCTTTCACCAGTCAGTTCAGTTAAACGTGTATCAAAACTATATTTGGAACAGTTACATTTACCTTGATTGTAATAAACTTTTCCTTTGTTTTAGACAAAATAGGAAACAGTACCAAATATCTTTTGTATTCTGGGTTTCCTGCATGTGTGTTGGTATAAGTAAAGTGTTAGTAATGCTACATGAGACTGCTGCTTTTACTACAAAAGGAAATCACTATATAGGCAAATCCTAAGGTACGGAATAGTTCCAGTGTATCTTGGACAGACTTGCAGGATCGTATTACATCAGGCACTAAATGTCATAAGTTTCAGGAGGCATGACTATTCTTCCAAAATGTAAATTAAGGAACCCTTCCCCCTCACTTTTGCAGTTGGTAGATAATAGTGTTAGTATCTGAAGCTGTGCATTCCAGGGAGTAAAATTCAGCCTGAACTACAAAGAGCCCTCATGTCTGCTTGCCACAGCATGTTTTTGAAGTCTTTTGTGTAATAGTGACTGTTTTAAAAGCATATTTTGTTGATTAAAAAAAATACAGTAGATCATAAAACAAGAAAGGCAGGCTTGTTTCTAATGTGTTTGAGAACATTCAGTCTTATGAATGTTGATGCTAGTCCAAAAAAATATTGATGAATTTAAAATTTGATTTAGTTCTCCTGAAAAAGTTATGGATAAGAACACAGATGAAGAGCAGCCTTCAACTGCATGTAACCAGTACCCTAAAGAAGCAGTGAAGAAACGTCAGAATTCGGGTCGAGGTGCCGGGGGCAATGATTCTTCCAGGACCTTCAGGAAAAGCTTCAGGCTGGACTACAGATTAGAAGAGGATGTAACTAAATCAAAGAGAGGCAAAGATGGGAGATTTGTCAACCCGTGGCCAACGTGGAAATCACCAACCTTATCAAACATTTTGAAATGGTCCCTCATGGAGAAAGATAACAGCAATGTGCCACGCTCAAAGCAGGTAAATACTTCCATGTTTTCCTTTTGTGATTTAGACTGCTTTTACCTCTGCTTTAATCAATAAAATAGGACAGTTTCTAGTTAATACTCGTTAGGCATCTTCTGCAACTTTTCTAAGTCTTACTTTTCTGATTTTAGTATCATTTTATTATTTTCAAAAGGTGGATTAATACTTTCTACCTCTTTAATTTTTGTCTCCTTGTTAGGTCCACACCTTTTGATTTATACAGCTAAGTTTATATTTATAAATACAACAAAAATTGCCCCCTAGCTCAGTCATAAACCAGTTACAGCCATTCCTTTTTAATAGATGTTGTTTTGTGAAGCATACTATTAACTTAATTTGTCTTGCATGAAACAGCTGATTTCATGACATATCTAATTTTTAAATTTTTGCCTTTTTTCCAGACTGCAATTTAATACATATGTTGCATCTCTTTCATGAAAATGTAATAGTTTCTGTCACCTACTTATGAAAATATTTACAAATCTATTTCTTCTGTTTCAGTACACCAGGAGAAAAAAATTATATATGTTAAAACTAACCTGAGCAAGTATTTGTACTGAAACACTTAAAATACAGTGGCAGTTTACAGAGTAACACCATTATTTGCTCTTGGTGAAATGCTTTTGTCAGGTATTGTGTATAAAGAAGGAGACAGGGGAAGCCTCTTTTCCATGAAGGGTAATGGATACTGGAAAGCCATGGGTTATGTTTATGTTCACAGGAAGTATGAAGATGACTAAGTTTTGACAGAATTACTTCTCAATGTATTTCTGATGTGTTGACTGTACTCCAGAAAAGCTGTGCTGAACGGTGCACAACCAAGGACAGCATTTGTTAACAAGCAGGTGTTAATAATGCTTTTAAGCATGCAAGAAGGTATACACAAGTTATAGATCTTACAGCCAGTATTTAGTAAAGAGCTTTCAATTTTGTCTTACCTGAATTACCTGTGAAGGAAGGAATTTTATCTATTTTATGGACAGGAAAGCCACATTACACATTAACACAAGATGGTCAGAGGTTTGGGGATGTTTAAGGGACAAATAATCTTGGCTTTAATTGAATAGTAATAATAATAAAATCTGACTTATAAAGAAGCACAGCAAACTAGTGTTGGTCTTGGGATCACTTTCAGCGATTTATGTTTTAAAATTTGGTGTCTTCCTTGTGGTGATGACAGTTGCCTCAGTGTGTACACTTTCTAGACAGTGTGCAGACCACGTTTTCATGGAATTCACACCTGGACATTTTCAGTTGCCTTTGACCTCTGCCCTACTTGGTATGTATAGAACAGTCTGTGTGTCTTTCCAGTGCCAGTCAGAAACCTGGGTAGTGACTGAAGTCCCTCGAAGGCAATGCTGAGGTGTACTATGGAGTGCAGAACGTACAGCACTCTGATGGAGTGAAGAACTGCAGCGCTCCCCTTTAATTTACAGTTCATTCCTGCAATAAAGGATGATCACAAAGAAATCTACAAGGCACCAGTTGAAAAGCTGTCTCTCTGACCCAGCTGGGATTAATTTTGGGCTAATCTTACTGTTTGCATATTAAATCTTTTAATTAAGTGCCTACAATTATTCAGGAGTTCAGTGAAGTAAATCAGAAACAGAAAAACATAGATAGGGATCAATGAAACGCACTTGTGGAGTCCTCAGCCATTTTGATGCTTGTTCCACCCAGTTTTGTTCCACCCTTAAATCAGCCTGTGAAGTGCATCTGAGCTTGTTTAAAATTCAAACTAAGGGCTCTATACTTTATTTATCACTGCTAGATGGCATATCCTTTGAGCAGACTCCTACTTCAGTTTCCACACTGAGTGTGCCTGGTGATGCCCTGCTATGCTGGTCAGGTTCAGTTTATCTGTACCAAGTGCTTTGCGTATGTAAAAACGAGCATATTATCCAGGATATATGCTTGTGCTTCACTGTGGAAAACCTATATGTATTATAATCATGCCTTCACAATGAGCCTATATCATTATACAGAATTCATGGACTTCTTGTATTTTCATTACAGGCTTTATTAATAACTTTGTTCAGGGCTGTTGGAGAATCTTTAATTATTAGTTGTTGGATTAGCAGTTTGGATTGTTCTCATTTTTGTAAAATCCTGTGGTATTCTAGCATGCGCTAAGCGCCAAAAATCCTAAGCTAATCAGCTAGTCTTACCAAAGCTTGTCATGTGTTTCTTCTTGCTTTGTATTAGGAGGGAAAGAAGAACGGGGAGGGGGGAAGGGACACAGCAGGAGGAATTTTTGTATTACTTCAGTAACGAAGACAAGACAGTATTAAGCACATTTTGCTTCTCTTGGTAGCTGATTTGACGTAATTGCCATATTTCAAAAATCTATTATAATTCTTCTGGTTTTAATATGTTTCTGATTAGTCTGACAGAGCAAAATGTATTATAGCAGGATAAAAGTTACATAAGATATTTCATTCATTATGTTGCTTTATCCTGTTGTGTGAGTTTTAAGTATTTCTTGTGAAGTATACTGCTGATAAAACTTGTGTTTTAGTTTGAAATCTTATGAGCTGAGTATTGCTTATTGCTTTAAAAGATGATTTTGGTGTGCTTTTGTAAAATACTTAGAAAAAAACCCCCTAAACACAAATCCCATGCACTGAGAAGTAATATTTTGGTGTGATTTACTATGATAGCTCAACGTGCTTGATTTCTCATCTCATCCTCTGAGCAATCATTGATTTGGATGAGAGGCCTGTGTATCACAAACCTGGAAAGCACAAGCTCTATATGAAATCTGCAAGTTACACTGCCTTTGTGCTCTTGGTTTGTCTTGAACTGTTGTTCACGGAATTTCATTTAAATAGGTCAGGGCATCAGTTGTTTGAACTGTGCTCCTCTCTATTTATCAATCTTCCTGTCTATGTAAGTTCTACAAATGCCTTTTATAGTGATTAGTTCTACCTTTAAATCAACTACTTGAAATACTTAATAGTGACAATCCCAGTGACATCCCTGTAAAGCCTTTATTAGTAGTGCAGATGTGTTGTGGCTTTAGGCAGCCAAGTGCCAGTCAGCTGCTCACTTCCACCCCCCCAATGCTTGCACCCCAGTGGAATTGAAAGGGGAAAAATCAGATAACTTGTGGGTTGAGCTAAAGACAATTCAATAGGTAAAGCAAAAACTGCATGCACAATCCAACTAAGAAATTTCTTTTCACATGGGCAGGCAGGTGTTCAGCCATGCCCAGGAAAGCAGGGCTGCATCCCATGTAACAGTTACTTGGGAAGACAAACGTCATTCTTTCTCAATGTCCCCCACCTCTTCCTTCTTACCCCAGATTTTACTGCTGAGTGCAGTGTCATAAGGTATGGGATATCTCTCTGATGAGTTGGGGTCAGCTGTCCCAACTGTGTCCCTCTCAGCTTCTTGTGTGCCCCCAGTCAACTGGCTGTGACTGCTCAGCAAAGCTAAAACATCAGTCTGCTGTCAGCATTGTTTTCAGCACAAATCCAAAACATAGCACCGTAGGAGCTACTGGGAAGAATATTAACTCTATCCCAGGTAAAACTTGGTAGAATATGTCTGAATCCCATTTAACTAATTGTTCACGTCTGCCAATTGGCCAGTTCCTCATCCATTTAGTATTGTTTATTAATATTGCATGATGCTAATTTTAAAAACTAATTTGTCCCAAATGTCAGCAAAAATAAGTTCAGCTAATAAAATTAGTTCTGAGAAAATTTGTAGTTTAATTCTAAAACTAGCTACTCAAAAAAAATATTTTCCATAAAAAATGTACTAATTGACCTAAATTGCATTACGACTGTTAATTATTGAATTCCACATCTAAGTTTTATTTCTTTGATATGATCTGATTTGTTGACTTAACAATGTGTAATTTGTTGTTATGTCCTAATTTCTGGTTTTGAGAATTATGTTAGTTTTATGCATCTTTCGTTGGTTTTTTTTTTAATTGAAGTGTCACAGTATAATACTTCTGTAGTTCAGATTTCTGTTGTTCCCATGTACTTGGAATGAAATAGAGATAAGAAAATGTGCTTCTTTCTTGGAGAAGCAGCCATTTATCTCAGTCTAAGACTCCTACTTTTCTTATATGAACTAAGGGGTTGTATTGTACTAAGCTTATATTCAGCATTATAGAAGGTTATCTATTTCTTGTTGCTGGAGACAGTAATGAAACTTTTTCAGTGGATGTGTCTTATCCACTAGCTCTCAGAAAAAGCAATTTCATGAATATTTTATTATTTACAGTAGAATTGCAGGGGGATGGAGATGTGCGTGCTTTGTTTTTCCCAACATATGCCTTCGAAATCAATAAAATATTGCGGAGAAAGTAACTTCCCTGAAGCTGTCATGACTTGTTTAGCAAGGCAGCTCCTATAGTCCTAAACTGTCACAGCATCAGCTGGACTTTTAAAGGGGCACAAGGTCAGCTCTGTATAAACTCATTGATAGTGTTAATCTGTGCTAGGCTGTGAGAATGAGAGCAGCAACCATGACAGGGAGAACTTGACTTGGAACCGGAAGTGCTGGGACATTTGTGATTACCAGGGAGAGGAGTGTCAGGAGTCTAGAAGCTGCCCTAGCACATGAAAATTCTTCTAAAGCAACATGAGGAATTCAGACCAGAAATGTATGGGAGGAGAGCTTTAGCCACATTGTGGCCAAACTGGAGATGGTCAGGAATTCTGAGAAGACTCTTTGGATGGTTTTTTTAATAGGAAAGCTCTTATTTATTAAACATAAAACTTCTGCATAAGCACCTCCACCAAACTGCTGCGAAGAGCATAACTCTGTTTCAAAATGAGAAAATGAGTGGTGGTTGGGCAGTGAGCTTCACTAGGTAATGTACAGCCATGGCCTCCTTTGTGCCACCTTGAGGATGCACATAGAGTCAAATTGGAGCCAATCAAAATAAGAACTGTGTATTTTTTACCTCTGGCTTGATGTTCAGTGAGATCAATTCTCTGACCTGTCGTACTCGAGTAGAGACTGCATAACTAGTCAAGCTGGAAGAGAGAGGAGATAGGGGAGCCTTTTCATAACTTTGTTACACAGAAGAATGGATTTAGGTTGATTTCTAGTCATTCATGGGACTGCATCCTGCACATACATGGAGATGAGTACAGTGATTTATTCAATAAAAATTAAAATTTAATTACCCTAAAGGCTTCAATGAAACACCAGAAGAAGCATATCTAAGTACCTTAAGGTTTATGTTGAAAATGATTTTATGTTTTATGACTGTTCATTAAATTATTGGCAGGATGGGAAGGCAGAATTGGAATAGCTAACGTTAGCCAGGTAAGGTTAACCTTTGTGTGCTGCTTCTGGGTGTAATGAGGAGAGAGAGAGGGCCTGATAAAGGCTAACAGAGCTTCTGTGGAGTGTGACTGGGGAACATGGCGTTTTCTTTCAGCTGTGACTTACTTGTGTTAGGACTTAAGAGGGTGTATCATTTAGTTGTGTAAGCTAAACTTGATATTTGTTAAGTAACACTGTGTGTGTGTGTATACATACTCTTTTTCAGGTGGAGGAATCCCCTCCTGGGATGCTGTTAGTGCCTTGCAGTGCTCTCATTGCAATGCCCCCAGACTCTATCAGGTCTCCTGGCCTGATGGGATACTCTCTTCTCTTTCTCGACAGAGAATTGTAAACGTTGCAAAAACCTAAAATGAAATTAAGAGGAAGTAGTTGGGAAAATGGACATTAAAAAGGCATCTGGTGTGTGCTGCTGTTCTCTGCATAAAAACATAAACAAAGTACAACTCTTGTCTGTATTGATTTGTGCTTTGTATGCAGTTTTTGTTCCATGGCCAAGTACATTCTGAAATCTCTCATGCATATTGCGTTCTTCTTTGCCAGGAACTCGATAAAGAACTTCCAGTGTTACAACCTTACTTTGTTCAAATGCCGGAAGACGCTGGGAAGACAGGAGCTGGTATGCGAGTCACGTGGCTGGGACATGCCACAGTTATGGTGGAAATGGATGAACTCGTATTTCTTACTGACCCAGTCTTCAGCCAGAGAGCTTCCCCTATTCAGCTGTTGGGTCCCAAGCGCTTCCGAGGGCCTCCGTGCACAGTTGCGCAGCTCCCCAAGATCGATGCGGTGTTGATCAGCCACACCCACTACGATCATCTGGACTACAACACTGTGGCGAGTCTGAACGAACGCTTCGGGAGCGAGCTGCGCTGGTTTGTGCCTCTGGGGCTCCTGCAGTGGATGCAGAGATGTGGTTGTGAGAATGTGATTGAACTGGATTGGTGGGAAGAGAACTGTGTCCCTGGTCATGATGCGGTAACTTTTGTCTTCACCCCTTCCCAACATTGGTGCAAAAGGACTGTGACAGATGATAACAAGGTTCTCTGGGGCAGCTGGTCTGTCTTGGGCCCTTGGAATAGGTTTTTCTTTGCAGGAGATACTGGATATTGTTTTGCTTTTGAACAAATAGGTAAAAGGTTTGGACCTTTCGATCTTGCAGCCATCCCCATTGGAGCTTATGAGCCAAGGTAGGAAAATCAGAGTTTGAGCAAAATACGTAAATGAAATTATATACTGATGACAAAAAATACACCCAGAAGTTAAAACTATATAGGTGTACTTTATTAAAAAGTATGTGTATGTGTGATGTTTTTGGAGAGTTTTTCTTCAGACTTAAGGACAGCAAGGATGAATCAGCAGTCCTTCTTCCCTTAAAAATGTTGAGTAAAAATCTGGAATTACTCTGCCTTTTTTTCTGACACAGCATCATTTAATCCAGCCCATTCCAGCGTATGTCATTTGCTGCATTTTTCTCTTTCTTCAGTCTTTACCCTGGTTTTACAACTCATCTGGAGACAAAGATGACTTGGTTATCAAGTATGAAACATCTGTTTGCTCAGGAGAGCAAACTTTTCTCCTTCTGGAGAAAACATTTAGATGATAGCACTCGTGTAATTCTGGAAGGAAAGCATGTATGGGGTGGGAAAGGAAGATAGGAATCCAACTAGCATAGTGAAAATCCAGTATCTTTCAAGAACTGCGAAGTTCTCTCTTCTGTTTTGCCTGTTCTCTTGGCCTATCTCTGAAGCACACACTTTTTGGTGTGTACTGCTAGCACGAAATTTTTTCAGGGACGGATTTAAAGTTTCAGCCTTAATGCCTAAAGGCCCCAGTAATATGTCCTTATACTATTGAAAATAGAGATAAGAAAAAAATCCTTCAAAAAGGTACTACAATATGTGAACTGCTGTTTCATGAGTATGTTGGTATATGTTAATTTCCTGATTTTGAGTGTTCTATATGTTGTCCAGGTATGCATGCTTATGATTTTTTTGATTAGGTGAGCATATATTTCTTTTTGTTCTTTGCAATGGAAGTAAAGGAGAAATCTTGCACTGAATTAGGTGACACAAAAAAGTGGTGCTTTGTTTTGGTAGGTGGTTTATGAAATACCAGCATGTGGATCCTGAAGAAGCAGTAAGAATCCATATTGATGTTCAAGCAAAGAAGTCTGTAGCAATTCATTGGGGGACCTTTGCTTTAGCAAATGAGGTAAATTGCAATGCTAAACATAAGTTCAGATTTTCAAGGACTAGACAGTCATTAGTGAAGCTTTGCTTGTGCAGTTTAACCTACGTATCTGTAAATGTAAACTTAAAATGTGAACTTCGTATGAGTGAAAAGTTACTATTCTATGTACTGCTGTTCAAAACAATGCTTAGCTTTTCATAACCAATTACATCAAATTTTCCGTTGTTAAGAAAGTACAGAGTTATTGAAACAAATATGGAGGATTTCTGATAACCAGATGCTGAGGAACATAACAGATGAGGACACGTGCAGTATTCTGCATTACATTATGCAGTAGTAAAAACAAACTCAGTGGTGCATCACTTGGAGACAGTAAGAACTGCATCCTGTAGGTCAGTACAGTATTTATTAGTTACGTCTATCTAGTAAATATATGAACAGTATTTTTAATAGTTGATTCAAAGTTAAAACCAGAAAGGATATGAAAAAAATTGAGTTATTCTGATTTTTTTATCTTTTAAAATGTTTTTATTCTCCTCTAACCTCCCCCATGCAGGTCCACAGATCTAATAAGAAGCAACTAAAAATGTAGTGAAATAGGAAGTGTCTACGTTTGTTTTGATACAGTCTGGTAGCTGTTTTCCCATTTTGTCTTTGCATCAGTTGCACCACTTTATCTCGTAATTCACTCCTGATAGTGTAATCACCTGATGTGTCCTATGTTCTGTCCCGGTTGTGCTCCCTCCCAGCTCATCGTGCACGTCCTTGGCAGAGCGTGGAGGGAACATAGGACGCTTGGATAGAACGTTTCCTGTCCCCAGTGTTTCCAATAAACTGTTACTAGTGCCCGCGGTACAAATGTTACTGTGTATTTAGGAGCACAAAAAAAGATGATTAGTCACTAATGATACCTTTTCTGAAATGTAACAAATACACTGCGGTGTCTTGACGGGGGCCGCACTGAACAGAGCCGAGCGTTCAGACAGGACCGCTGACAGCTTGGGTTTACAGAGCGAGGGAAAGCGCCAGCTGCTGGCGGGCAGCGCTTCCTCCGAAGGGATCTATTGCTGCATTGAAGGCGACCGAGTTCGGGCTGACAAGTTGAGCCTTGCTAGTAGTTACTCTGCAGCTGTAAATCAGCGTTCTTATCGTTCAAAAACTTAAAATGAACCCAAGGATTTTAATTTGACAAATATCCTTTTCCTCCCCCCGTTTTTTAGAGCAGTGATTTTTTTTTTCCCCTCAAAAAATGTTGCAGTGGTATCTTTTCCCTCATATTATTCTCATTTTTTTCCAGTATTACTTGGATCCTCCAGTTAAATTGAATGAAGCTCTTGAAAGATATGGCTTGAAAAAAGACGACTTCTTTCTCTTACACCATGGAGAATCACGGAACTTGAACACAAACGACCGGTTTGAAAACTGAAACAGTGTCAGTTCCTTGTAAGCCCTGTTTGAGTTGAACTAGCAATTAATGTTACAATAGTAACATGATGTACTTACACTATAGATTTTTTTAGATCGAATTGGATTTCCAGATGCCAGGCTTGTCAGTTTCAGAACTAAAGCTTGCATACCAATTTCATGACAAATTTTACTAGTTATATTGTTTATAAATTTAGAGAGGTAATCTAAAAGTGGTTTATATATTAAGTGTTGTCTGGGAATAACTTGCGGTTTCAACTCTGATGTACACTACTGAGGTACACTACTGTGTACTACTGATAAAAAAAATATTTTTAAACTCTTCATCTTACGTGCAGCAGCAATAATAACTTCAGCACAGAACATATTCTTAGGATTAACAGCTAACTTGATTTATTCATTGTTAGACTGTCATCTCCTACTTGTTAGTCTTCAGGTTATGCCCTGTACCTTGATAGCTTCACTGTGTTTTGTGGGCTGAAGTCTTCCAATACAGCTGTGTCATTAAAGCACAAGCATGGTAAAATTGGTTTACTCTTCATTTTCATGTATAAATGAACCACAAAAGCTGAATTTTGCAATGAATCAAAGAAATGTGCCTTTTAAAGAGAGATAATTTAATACATCACGGATGTGTAAAACTAACTGCTGGCCAGAGTGTCTGCACACTTTCATTGTTTTGTCTATGTTTTTAAGTTAGGTCTGAATGTGTCAATTGCAGCACATGAAGTGCTGGGAAAAATCCCTTAATGTTGCTTGTCCTTGCATTAACTTAGCCTTTTCCTAAGTACTTTCTTTTTTTTAAGTGGAAAGTCTTAAGCAAGAGCTGTGGTATTTTTTGTTATAGCTTCCCTATAATTTTAAAGTTGAATGAGAGATTACAAGGTTGTTCAGTGTTATAAAACTTGGCCAAATGTATCTGTATCAAATTGTCTTGCTAATTTACAGAATTAAAGCCTATTGTTGCCAATAAAAAGGGTTGTTATTCTCCTTCATAATTCATTGGCAAATCATGTTTTGTTTATGATTTCTTTTGTTCTGTGGGATATGTGGGTTGGTTTGGGGGTTTTTTTTGCTCTTGCTCTACATTTTATTTTCATATCCCACAAAGATAAATATATTTTTAAAAAGACATATTATTTAAAGACATGAACTTCTGGCAACAAATTAAAACCAGTTAATGAGATTTCATGGTAGGAATAACTAAGGTAATCTTATAACTGTAGACAGTTATCTCTTTTAGGACTTCTGAATATAAATATTTTAAGTATTAAAGATCTTTGTATCAACAAAGAACAGCACAAAGAGCCAAAGTTAGTCAAAGTTCATTCTAAGGAAGGGTTCTGGAGCAGAGATTATACTTATATGTAAGAAAAAGCTACTTACTTTCCTTTGGTGGGGTTCATATTTGACAGACATCAAGATTTTTTTTATTTGAAAACGTAATTCTAATATCATCTAGATGTATTCACCAGAATTTGTCCAAAACTGGTTTAAAACTACCCTGTTATTCAGCGTTGAGGGTATTTCAGATGAAGTCTCTTGTATTTACGCAACAGCTTCAATCACAACTTGGGTTATACAATGTATATTACACGTTTGTAATTTTGTGGAGAACACCAAGCTGCAAGAACTTTTGAGTATCTTGAAGGACAAGTTTAAAATTAAGGTTGGTTTTGTTGTGGGTTGTTTTATTTTCCTGTTTTTATAATCATCAATAGATTATTCTGTAAAATTAGAGTGAAACCAAAATACAGAATACCTAGATAAGAAGCCACAGAGCAGAGAAATACTGAGTTACACGGATCAGAAACTAAATGTCAGTAATAACATGTTTTGTTTTGGATCTATTAATTTACAACATTTGTACCTAGAATGGTGACCGTTATGTTTTGCTTGGTGCTGATAAGATTTCCACCAAGGATGTGGGGTAGGTGATAAAAAAATGAGACATCTTTGCATAAAGACATGTTTTAAAGTCTTGCATGATTTCAAAACATCTCAACAGCATTGTTCTATGAAGAAAGCATTTAAAAATAGGTCTTTCTATACCAGAAAAAGAGAACTGAGACAACACTGTAACATGGTCTCATGTATTTTTAGAAAAGGTCACTTGTTTCTGTCAGCTGTCAAAGCAAAGGATAAGAGATCAACTCTGTCAAAAAGATGGTATTAGAAAAACTTATTTTTAGGTTGGAGAACATGGCAAAGGACATCTAGACATCTCTGCTGCTGAGCTTAAGAAACCATGTATCAGCTATACCTAGAATAGACTGGTCCTAATGTCTTATCAGGAGAGGAGAGTGGGTAAATTCTTTGTGTCTGGCCTAGTCCTTATTTTTTTAGTCAAATTCAGTAGCAGAAAACATTAAATCTACAAAAAGATGCAAAACATTAAGTGATTGTAATGTAACTTGCTTATTACAAACTGTACAGTGTTTTAGGAGCAGTGGGAAGGAGAAAGGGAAGTTCGCTGTCAATGCAGCAATTGTCAAGGTTCTGACTGGGAATCATGCCAATTTCTATTTCTGCCTTAACTGTATTCCTGGTGAGTTAAAACTACCTATGTGGATAAATTAGATACGTGTAGCTTTACCCCTGTATTGATCGGGGCATGGGTGCGTCACAGTTTCAAGGTCATATTTTTCTTGCGGTTTTAGCTATATGCAAAGTGACCTTCTGAAAATAAGTATCTATTGCATTACAGAAAGAGAAGATGGTAATGTTTTCTTAAGAGCAGAGTGAGTATACTAAATTAGAAAGATGAAGCACTTGGTAACAGTTTAGGTGATACAATTCTCTTAAAAATGGTACAAAATGGAAAACTTTCCTAGCCTTTACATCTGACACCTTTTTTTGCTTCTCTGTTGTGGAATTTTTTTAGTAATTTAGTTTTAGAAGTATTTTCCAGTATGTTTCCTGTTCATCAATGAAACCGTTCAGGTTCTTTTACAGTGATGTTTGTATGGATTCCACTTCATTTTGAATTAATGCTGGATTGATAACTAAAACTTTATGTGGGCTAATTCTGCAGAAGCACTCATTCCAATGATGCTCCCATTGCAGAAAAAAAAGGAGTAAAGATCTCCAGGGAAAGGAAGCTCCAGGGCTGCTACAGAATAGGAAACTTTTGTAAAAATGTGATACTGCTCTTGTAGAAATTTTTTTAATAAGAATGAGAATGCTGAATTGCAGTCGCAGATAATATTTGACTCCTAATAAAATATTTTTTTAAATGTCTGCTTTCCCTAAAGTGACAATTTCAAAGCAATCTAAAATCCTTTTAATTTTTGTTCAAGTGTAGAAATCTTTCACAGTTGTGGTTAAGTGCACTGCAGTTTGGCTAAATTGAATGGCTATACTAAGCATACAAGAATGGAGTTTTAGAATAAATTCCATGCAGGTAAGATAAAAAACCTAGGCTGGGTGACTTTAGTATGCAGTTTTCATTGAAAATACTAATTTGGTAGGAAGCCAGTGATAGTTTGTTATTGTTTTAATTTAACATTTTGTAAGATTTGCCTTTACCCATTTCATAGGTAAATAAAATATAAATGCATGATCTCCAATTGCTAAATCTTTAATGCACAATTCTAAAGAGGTATTTATTCAACAGCTGTAAATACTTAAAAGTAAAAAAAAGTCTTTGACACTGCAAAAGATATCTTAATTCACTTCACTCATCCATTTAAAATGTTCATTTTACATATGAATGTTTTCATGTTTTAAACTGTTTGCCCCCATTGCATAAATGTAGCAACTGTGCAGTGGTTTATCAGTAATAATTAAGCTATTGCTTTTCTCTTGCTTGTAAAAAAACTATCTGTTATGCTCTCTGTATTAAAAACACTGCATTATCTTTTATAGTAATTCATTTGGGCCTAGTAAAATGGTAGTATTTAGAGGGGTTTTTTTCCATCGTTGTTGTATTGTTTGCTTGTTGCAGGTTTTTTTAGCACAGCATTGCCAAGATTAGATATTTTCATCAGGTCAGTCTGTTTCAAGAAAACAACACTACTGTGTTAATATTCTCACAACTTGTTCTTTCACTTCTGTGTCAGGGTGATGCAGCAAAGACACCAATCTCTGAGCAAATGGGGCAGAGTCCCTGCAGAGCGTGAAGAAAATTGAATCTTTGCTATACTCCTCAATCATGGTGCCTTTTTCATCATTCATGTTCTTTTTCAAGTTTGCTGCAAATGCCAGGGCTCGAATCAGAATATCTCTGTTTATACAGTTGTCAAAAAGTAACACCAATGATGGTACCTAGGATATTGAAGAAATATTCCATACTTAATCACCAGCAGTAAGTACATGTAACTAAATCTAACTTTGGAAAATGGAAAAAAAATGTGCATCCAAACCAGAAATTGTATGAAATCCCAGAACTTCCTATGCTGTGAACTCTTGTCAGAAACTTGCACAGTATGCACAATTTCTCTTTAGAAAAGACTGGCCTGTGCATCAACAGGCTAATAAATGCTTTGTATTTTCAATCTCCAAAGTGTGTCTATCTGGAACATTCCCATTTGGAAGAGAGGGTCTGCTTTCCTTCTAAGCAGCATTGATTTTGCCCTGAATGTTTTTATGTTAGCATATCTGCTAAATGAAAAAATGATACACTTTTAACAGAGAACTGAATGTTTAGCTACCCTAACCTTGTTTGAATAATGAAAAGACAGAATTATCTGGACTAGCTTTGCTCATGGCACACAGTTCACAAGTAAAAGGTACTGCATGTTTTAATAAAGTTACTTTGGGGAGGGGGATGAGGATGCAGCACCATTCCAGCCCGATTCTGTTTTGGTATGAGGAAATAAAACCGAAAGAAACCTGTGTACCAAGGCCGGCACAGCAAATGTCACACAAAGTTCTCCATGAAGAAATAAGTAAATGCATAAGGAAAGTTCACTTAGAGCACTTAGAGACAACAGTTTTATGTCTACATTTGAGTAAAGGGGTGGGGATTTCAGTGGAATTTGTTTGGTACAGTATGTTGGCTATTGAAACAGCTGTTGAGAAGGATCACAGGTTCTATTTGATCACTTTTAATGTATATACTGACTGTGTGTCTGGAAATGAACTTTTGGGTTCCTTATACATATTGCCAACTGAAGTTCATGGTATTACCCCTTTGGTGGAAAGGGAAGGTTAGAACAGTCTTCTGCAAGTTATTGTTGATTATTCGGAATGGTACACAGGATGCACAACCGTCTCCAAGTGCACAGGCCCTGTGCCTCTCCCTCTGCAAGTACAGTATCCATATTACACTACCTTGTGAAATAAAGCCAGCCCATGAAAGAATGTGAACTTAGCTACTGATTTTAACCAGGTAGTGTCTAGAATTTACTCTGGAATTGCATATATACTTCTAATACATTAAAATTCTTCTAGTGCATGCAATATCTAAATGGGTACACATATATATATGCTAAAAATAAAATGAAGCAGCAATAACCTTACTTGAGCTCTGAGAAGATGTCTCGTCATGGCTGGGTTTGCAGATAAGTTCACAAGTACTTTCAAAACTTGAATCTGAAGTGAGGAAGGTACAAGTTCATTAAAAGCTCCAAAACAGTAAGTACAGCTGTAATGGGGGCATCAATAATGTCAATGTTGGCTTGGGAAGGAAAAGGTAGAATGGGTTTAACTAACATCTTGAGTATTTTGGTATAGGGAAAACTAAGGTAAAGACATGTTAGGAGCAAATTCAGATTGACTTAAACATCAAAATAAGGCAAGATCTATAAACAAATCCCAGTAGGCCAAATGCAGAATATTTTTAAAATACAAAGAGGATGGTTAAGTACTACATTTAAAATTATCTGAATCATATATAAGTACACCTTTGTGCTTTCTTGGACCTTGTGATGCTAGTCTTCAAACACTAGGAAAAGGCCGTATTACTGACTGTATTTGAGTACAATAGGTGTGTTTCAATGGAAAAGTGTGTTTTGGAAAACTGGTTTTGATCTGATAGAGCAACCACGTAAATGACGGTACCACAACATCTTGAATAAAAGCTGAGTTTGGCCCCTACTGAAGCTTATTTCAATATCACAATAATTCACAAATCAGCACGATTTCCAGTTGCAGTCACTAAGGTTGCAAGAGGTGTCATAAGGGAACAAAAGTCCATAACTTAGGATCACTGCTCAGCATGTTTCCCTACAGAGATTCATGCGTCAGTGAAGCCTTTCCCATGCAAGTTCTCCTTGCTCTGTGATACAGTAGCAATGCTGAGAGCATAAGAGAATTCTGGAGTTACTACAGCAAAGGCACAGGGCAAGCACAGTGCACCCTGCACTACTTTGGTAGGGCTGTAGCCCAATGGTTCCACTACCACGATTCCCTTCCCTCCCCTCTTTTTGAATTTTTATTGTGAAACTAATACAGATCCATATTTTAGTGCATAAAATCTGTATCATTAATGAATATTTGGGGTTTTTTAGCACAGTCTAAACCATTTTACAAAAACAGTAAGAAATGAGGCAAGCAAAGCAGCTTCATAAATGGCTTGTAAAAATAACACTACCCAGTACCTGCGTCCTTTCAGTTCCTTCTGAAAGCAAATGAAGGAAGCATGGAATTGAGTTTATCATCTTTTGGTGGTAGTCACTGGTAACAGACATATTTGTCAACAGCCTGAGTCCAGCTAGCTGCACATCAGAGTTCAAGGGAGCTGACTCAACAGTCCCACAAACTTGTGTAATAAATACCTGGGAAATGGGGAAGGAAAAAGAGAGAACCATTTTTGATAAAAGCATATTTTATTTCACAAATAGTATCAATGGCCTAGCTACAGTAACATAAATACTTCCTGAACATTGCTGGCTGAACGGTGAAGGTTCTCGGGAAAAAGTACTTTTTTGTTTTGAATATTTCAAACATTCTATTGGCATGACAGAAGCAGACCACACAGCATTATGCTCACTAACCTTCCTGAAGCATAACTTGGTCTGAAAACTTAAATTGCTTTGACTCCATTTCAGAAGTGACACAGCTGCTTTAAGGAGTTATTTTTAAAATCACTTATTAATAATGAACATCTTAAATATTGAAAACAAGCTAAGGAAAAGCCTTGAAAAGAAATCCTTTCTCCAAACCATGTGGCCCATTTACTGGAGCACTCTGTAGGAACAGCGATGACAACTGACATTTGCAACTATTTTTTACCAGTTTTTCTTCTGGGTGACAGTATACAATGAATCTTGGAGTCCTAACTGAGAAAACTATTTTGCCCTTACCAAAGGAGTTATTTTTCTACTCATATACACCTATACAAATATTGGTAAGCACTACTTAACAAAAATTGCCCATTGCTAAAGATGCTACAAACTACCACATACAGTCACACTACCTTTTTATCAAGCTACTGAAACAAACTAGTAAAGGTCTTCAAATCTGCCTCAGCTCACTGCTTGGACATTTCTTGATCTATTGATTAATCAGATAGGTTGGTTTTTTTTCTTGATGCTTAATCCTTTCATATCCACAGCATGTACTGTATTTACCAGTGGAACTTGTTATAATTTATACACACTGCTCTTTTAATATGGAAGTATCACCTGAAAAATTGGTCTCATACAAACCCAGGGGCTCAATTACTCTTTTCTTCTCTCTCACCTAAGGAGTTCTGGCAAGTTCAGTCTGCAGTACATTCTATTAAACAGCCACTGCTGATGTTCTAGGCACATATGGAAATCATCTTACCTCACATAATTTTGTTATAATCTTAGCAGCACAATCTCTATTTAATAGTATTTTGTGAATCTGAACACAAACTGCATAGGTTCCTGTCTTTTATTTTAAAAGTAAGTGCCAGTGAAGCAATGCATTTCTAAGCTATCCTTTCAGTCATCCAGATCTGCTGACTTGTATGTCTATTGACTTGTATGTCTATCATCAAAGCATTTTGGCATCCTGGCTTGTATTTAACAAATATGCTGAAGGTCCTGTACTATCTCTTTGCCTTGGTTACTTGGATTTTTCCCATTAAGAAACTTACCTGTATCTCTTCCTGATTTTTAATGTTCATACTCAAATTATTAAGTGCATTTAGTGCTTTTTCTTGAACTTTGGGAACGCAGTTGGAGAGCATCCCTCCAATAACAGAAAGACCATCCAAATTCCGGATTATATCCTGAAATATAGAAGATGTTTAATAAGATTTTTAAAAATTCAAATTAAATGCTGAAGCATTCCCTCAAAGTCTCCATTTTGACAAAAATGAAATATGTGAATGAAGAATTCAAGAATTGACTGCTCTGTTTAAAGAGAGTGTTAGCAGATACTGCTTTATTGCTTCCACTGAAACTAAGAAGGGTCCTCATTAGAAACAAAGTATTAGTTGCTGTTATTTGACAATGGCCCACCACCTTTGCTTTTAAAATCTGGTCTGCAAAGCATGCTTAAAGCATTTTAGATTATAAAGAATAAAAGGCAATTACTGCATAATGAGTTTATAGAACAGCTGGGCCAGATTATAGTACCTAAAAGCCCTGACTGAACAGGACAGGACAGAATTTCAAGATGCAGCTTAATATTACCATAGTAGAGGTTCTGAAACTTTTTCCACTACTTGGTTTTATTACTGTTTTAATCTTTCTCACTTAGACTGTAACTGTCTTTGAAAAAAAAAAAAATACTGTTTTCAAAACAATTAAAAATGGACCAACGGACTTTGGGCTCCAGTTCCATTCTGTTCTATGAGGTTTATATTATGAAAGCAGTTTTGAGAAGCCAGAATAGACAGCTGTCATAAGTAACAGAAAGGACAAAATAGAAAGGGTGGGACCTTGGAGGTTAAACTGTTAAAAAGGCATGAAAATCTGCATCCAGCTCAAAGTTTTTTTGCATTCTATGTCCAAATGATTTGGAGATACGATGCCTGGATAGTTGTAAAATTGCTTATGTGCAAAGAGCACACAACTTTGTGAGAGATTAAAAAACCAGTTTATCTCACTAAATTTTAGATCTGGACCAGAAAGTATTTAACCCCCAATTCAACTCTTTCATTACATAATTGTAAGCAACAAAAGATACATTTAAAGCACTTTTAAAGTACAGGACTCTGTACAGACTTCAAGTGGTCCAAACATTATGATTCGATAAATTCTGTGAAGCGGGTGAATTATATTATTTGGGCCAGCAGAAATTAAGGCAAGACACTAAATGGATTTTAGAGCACAAGCTATCCTAGCTTTCAGTCTTGTGTCACTCTTCAGCAAAACAGCAGCTCTCCTCTGCCAGACTGGCTGGCATTGGACATTGTTTTCTACAGAACAATACTCACTTGATTTACAGAGAAGGCAGCACTGTTGCTGAGAGTGATTAAAGCTTGCTCTTGAATTAATGGATCATCTGTGGCCTGGAGCAAATGAATAAGTTTCTGTAGAGCATCCACATCCATGGTATGGGTTGACACTGGAGGACTGCTGTCTGTCAATGTTTAGAAATTAAATACTTCATACCAAGTTTGAGACATTTCACTTAGATGCTACTTTATGTTTTTTACAAAGCTGAAATTTAGCTCTCAGTTGTAGGACATACTGTTCTAAGTTTGTGCCCAACCATCTAAGTTCTAAGTTTGTGCCCATGGTAAAAAACCTGTGTTTTACAACACTAAGATTCCCATTCTTTTCCAGAATCTTCTAATTACCTCTTCTCAAAGTCGAGAATAAAAGGAACACACAATTAGAGATTGAGGTGCATTACTTCCTGGTTAACCAATAGCAAATTTCCTCTTCAAAAGTATTAGGAATATTCACCAAACATGGTTTGGGGTTTTTTTTTTGTGTCCCTGAAATGAAATGTGGAAATCTGTCTCGACACTGTAGGAAACAAACCTTCCCGTTTACAGACTACTACTTCTAGAATGACACTTTGCTAGTACCCCGAGGTCCTTTGACAAAGTAACAGCCACAATGTTAGGGGAACACTGCTGATCATGGCATCACTCAAACAACGGAGAAAGGCTGTTTCTGACTCAGGATGATGTGATGGAGTACCTGGCCTTTATAAAAGGGCAACAAATGCCATCAAAGACCATTTTCAGCCAGGCTGGAGGCAGAACTGTTTAGCCAGCTGAAGAGCCATGAGACCCGATCTATGACTGCTGGACTAGTCTTAGCTGACTCGAGATGACTTCTGAGAAGCTAACCAGTGCTTTAAATTCCACAGCTTTACTGCCAACATAACACGAGGCAAACACCATAGTATTCTTCGGATGTAAAAAAAAAAAAAAAGAAAAAAAAAAAAAGAGGTCAAAGCTAATTATGATAATCCAAGAGCTCACTTCAAAAACAAAATCGTTTTTCATCCTCGTCTAAACACTTTGTTTAGCTTTGAATTATAGGGGGAACACAACTCCAATAACATAAGTAAACACACTGATCGGACGTACGCTTTGGGGGTCTTAAAAAAAATAGAAAAGAAAAGAAAAATGGGGGACAGTTGAACCTAAATAAACCGCGTTCCAGAGTGCTCCAAACCGCCGCATGGCCGTGGAGGGCCGGTACGCAGCACTGTGGCACCGCCTCTCGCAGGGCGCAGAGCCGCCTCCGAGCCCCGAGCCGCGCTGCAGGGCCGCGGGCTGGGAACCCCCCG
>VZRV01000642.1:75782-172901 GCA_013398115.1 Falcunculus frontatus
CCGGCCGCGGCGGCGTCGCCCGCGGAAGCCACCGCCCCATCCGGCGCGGCTCGGCCGCGGCTCTGCCCTTCCCTCAGGCACCGGCCGCGAGGGCTGCTGCTTAGATGCCGCAGGGATGCCGGGCCCACAGCTCCGTGTGCGGGGCGCGGGAGAGGCCCCGCCGCTGCGTGTCAACGATGCGATGCAGTTTCTGTTTTACAGGAAGGAATTATCCGCGCTGCCGGGCCGGCCTGGCTCCGCAGCGCCTACCGAAACAGGCTTCCCGCTCGGGGAGGCGGCCTGCTGACGGGAAGGGCGGTCCTGCGCCATGGCAGCCCCTGGCGGGCAGTGGGGGACATCTCGAGAGTGGGGGACAGTCGTCTCCGCCGCCCTTGGCCCTCCGCCGCCCGCTGGGTGTCCAGGTGGTCGGCAGCCCGGTCCCACTGCAGCCGGTGGGACCACAAACTCCCCCGGTAACATCTGTGGCAGGGAGCCATCCGCCACCCTCTCCTAAGAAGGGCTCCCCTCGGCCCTCAGCAGAGCCCTGGTCCCGGCTCGTTGTGCCCCTCAGCGCTGGCCGGGGCATCTCACACCCCTCACTCTGCTCTCTGCTCGCATGGGGCAGGATTTTGTTCCGCTCGTTCTGTCACTAGCATGCTTCAAACGATTTATGAAAACTTTAGGAACAGAAACGATAGAACTAAGCAATTCTGCTTTATAATCTATGTTAAAATGAGAATTGAAATGAAGGCGAACCCGGTGAACTGCACTGGCTCTTTCCCTGATACGTTTTTCAGTGCCAATTACAGAAGCACCTCTATATTCCAGCCGGGTAATTCCTTCCTCATGAATGCAGTGGGTGAAATCCATGTTTTCTAATGGCCTGTCAGTCGTAAAGATGACACCGGATCATGCTTCAGATACTGGTGGATTAGGTATTCTTGTTGGCACAGGAGTACTCTTCCATAAAATGTCAGAGAGTAAAACTGGCACAGCGTGAAGGACTGTGGGGGAAACAGGGTTGGTAGGTTTGCCCTTAGAATTTGTGAGGTGATTCTCTGTGTTTCTGTAGTTTCCTCCCTGTTTGTCACGTTCACCTCTGCTTGTTACCAAATCTGTAGCAGCTGTTTTTCAGTTTCCTTCAAACAAAAAAGGCACAATGCATAAATGCAAGTTTAAGAGATATCCTGGTATATTTAAGCAACCAAAATAGATCCCATTTGCAATCAGCTATTACAGCCAGGATTTCCATGGAAATACTATAAAGAAATCTTGAGCCAATTAGAATAATTACAGAGCAGTGCTGCCATGTAGACTGAATACTTCTCCTGGGAGTCTGTCTCTAGATCATTCTTTGCTTTCTGAGCACAGAAAAACAAAATAGATCTGCATGAGGTGTATTTCTTGATTCAGCACTTAAAAAATAGCTCATATCTACATTTCCAAGCAAAAGTTATAGCTTTATAGCTATAACAGCATTATGGCAGCAGTGACATTAGGTTAATGAACTAAAAATTAAATAATTAAGGATAAGATTAAAAGAAGATTCTTTTAAAAAGATGTGTAAGATCTTTTTATCCTTTTTTTCTTGTTTCTTAGAGGTTGTTGCTTGCTGATATCTAGTCATATTTCTTATTTAATTTTGTTATATTTTAATTTCGTTATATTTTAATTTCTTTATGAAGTTACAGTATGCTTGGTGTGAAGATAAATGAGATGACACTGGTCCTTTTATTAAGGAACATCAAAGCTGAGACCTTTGAACATTTATACACATGGTCTCAAAATTAAGGATATAGAGTTCTAAAATGGCCATTTGCTTAAGTCTTTTTATGATGAGGTTGTGGTTTGGACCATGTCCAAACCAGTTGGAGTCCAAGTAAACTTGTCCAAATAATTTAGGATTCCCTGCTGCATCTGAGAATTTCCTTCCTGTCTGATTTCTGTCTGTTCTCATCCAGATTTACTTTTAAACAATATTCATTAAAAATCAGGCAAACTGTAATCCTGCAAACACTGGTGTGTGACAACTCCACTGTAGTTAGTAGATGTATTCTTACAATGTTAGAATTAAATATGGATGATGAGCTGGCCTAAGATTTTTCTGCCCTGTGACCCAAATTAATTTTACCATGAAGGGTAAATGGCTAAAATGGTTTTAAAAAGAATGGATGAAAACATTGGTGATAGATGCTTTCAGATTGCTGAGAGACTTGTAGAAGTCTAATAGAAATAGCCAGACTTGTACAGATCTAATTGCTTGGCATAATTGACATAATCGTTTCCAGTTTTACACCTAGTCCAAGCATCACTAAAGAGTACTTTAATGAGGGTTGCAAGACCAGATGTTACAATTCCTTCCTTATTTAAGTAAGTAATATTCTCAAATGTTAAACAGAGGAATTGAATTCCAGTATATCACTGGATAGGTTGGATTTCTTGGACAACTTTCAGTCCACCCAAAGGAGAAGAAGTTGTCTGTTTGTTTGAAAAAGGGAGGGAAAAAAGGATACAATACTTGAAATAAAATATGGCCGTCATATACTGGCTTAATCCAGCAGAGGGAGTAGCTCACCAATGTTGGGAATGGCTTTGGGAATCTGCCCGTAGGAAAATTTACTATAAAAGCCATTTAGCTGTTTATTATTTAAAATATTGCATGTCATGAATTACAATGATAAGTGATGCATTTATATATTTTTAACGTAGTCAGCTGTCAGCCACACCTTGCAAATTACGTTTCTGTTAAGAAGATTGAAAGGATGCTAAAGTTGGAATCGGTGTGTTGATTTTAGTGTTGTAAATATTCAGATGTCTAAAGTGAAGACTATGGCCTTTCATTTTGTCTTCACCTTTTCATACTGGTCTTGACTTAGTTTCATGGAAATACAGAACAGTTTGGGTTGGAAGGAACCTTCAAAGAATGTTCAGTGTAACCACTCTGCTGTGGTCAGGGACACCTTTCTTTCACTTGATCAGTCTGCTCAAAATCCTGTCTAGCTTGACTTTGAACACATCCAGGAATGGGACATCCCAACAACTTCTGTTCAACTACCTTCAGAGACCCCTCCTATTTTACATTATTATCTGATTCTCTTTCTACACAGTATTCTGATTAAAGCATGGAAGGTCTCTCGAGCTGTTCCCTCTACCTGCCTGCCCTGCTCTCCACCTCTGCAGGATGAGGGCCCACTTGACAGGGTGCCTTTTCTGTCCCCTGTGTCGTGCATGGCTTTTGCTCTTTATCCACAACATGGGTTTGATTTAGAGCCTTCCTCTTTTACTTTGTCCTCCCACCCTGCTTCCTGAAAAGGTTTCAAGCACAAGCTCTACATTAATTTAATAACAGCAAGAGGCCATGTCTTGAAAGGAAAGTAGTATTGCATGCCAGGTTTTGACATTTTTACCAGGCACAAGAACTTTTTGTTTATAGTTTCCATTAAATATTCACTTAAATAACTGCAATTTGCCCATATACTTTAATATACTTTGAATGTTCTTGCTGTATGCAAGCCTAATGTCCAAAAGTAAATGATCTGTGTCCTTTAGCTGAAGATAGCTAAAGGACAAATGAGAAAAATGGTTCATTGGTTATTGTGTATTGTTGCTAAAAGATGATGTAAAAATGTATGATAAAAAGATCCTGAAAAGCAAATATTTTTTAAGCTGCATTTTGTTTCCAATATCGGTTACAAGATCAGTTTTTGCCCAGCTTCCCATTCAAAATACTCTTTACCTCACAATATTAAGCTTGTTTTAAATTCCGTTTCTCATTAAGTAAATAAAATTATCCAATCTTATATACATTCTTTTTTTTTTAATGAACATTAAAAGCAATGAAACTCTTAGTAGGAATTGCTGAAGAAATGCCACGTATTTTACTATCCTAAGCTCAGTACTTAGAAGTCTAGCAATGGAAATACGCTGACACATGCAATATTACCTTTAAAAATTGAATGAAAGGGAAGTGACAAATAGAAATACCTCTATTTTTCAGTACTTTAAAAGACTGTGGTAAACTGTTGCTTATTTCAACAGCTTCATAACTAGATGCTACTTTGCTGTTAATACAAGGAGTTAATTTGGAGTTTCTTTTTGCGGGTGCTGCTTTGTGGTGTATTTATTGCTCATCCAGAAGATCCACTCACATTTTTAGAAGAAAAGCTTAGAGAAATAATGGCAAAGGGAGTAGATGCTTTCTTATGAGACATACTAAATTATTCTCTGTGTGTGTGTGCTATGTGGTCTATAATATTGCACTTGGACTTTTAAAACATGCTAATGATACAGCATCTACTATGTAGACTGCAATTTAAATGATAATATTGGGGTTTTTGCAAATATTAAGGGCATATGATATTGCAAATACAGTAAGACAGTATCTCTAAAAACATAGAAAAGATTGTATTTTTATATCTATGGGTTTGGGGGGGGGTTGGGTTTTTGTTTGTGGTTTTTTTATCCACAGAATATTTAATGAATATGACCTCCACTTAATGCTCCTCTTTGTTTAGTTGATATATTAAACCCTTACTTTTGTGGTAATCAAAACTGAGGTGATGTTAAATATTTTAACTTCATTTCTGTCCACAGTCTATTTACCTAATGAACCAGGGATGTGGCCCTCAAGCACTGCATCATTAAGTGAGGTATTTCTCATGTTTTCTGTTCTCTGTGTGTTCTTTCACCCTTTTAAATGAAGACAACACAGCATGAGATTAAAAAAATATAAGGATTTCTTTTTGTTTACACTGGAATTTTAGAAAATAATGTAATATTACTTGCTTTAATATTCTGCACAATTTTCTGGTTGAAATTTTCCATAGGACATGAATAATAAATCCTTAATCTTTGGATCCACTCACTAAACAATTGAGTCAGTAAGTCGGCATGCAGAGTGACTGGATTTCTCTCTTAATTACCTCTTTATAACTGTACTCAATTTTATCTTCTGCTAGTACATCTGTCCTGAGTTCACAGCAATTGCATTTCAGCTGTTTCCTTTTTTGCTAACTATTCAATTAGCATTCAGATCAGTCCAAAAGTGGAATGGTTGATTTATACAGTACATGTACATATACAAACTTTTTGCAGTCCAATCCTCTCATAGATTTTCTTAGGAATAAGAACAATATATGAGATAATCCCCAGTATTTTCTGAGGCCAATTGCTATTTGTACTTTCAAAGGATCATATTTCCTTTCACAGTGATATTCTTAGCTCACGGTCTTACACAGTTTTGGTTTTGTAGAAGTTCAGACAGGTTTATTAAAATACCAGGTAGAATCATATGGTAAATGGCTGACAAAACAATGAGTCTTGAAACAATTTTTGCAAAGAGTAACTGAAGTATTTAATATGTTAAATAGCTGAATACAGCTGATCAATAAAAGAATAGATATTAGGGATGAAAGCCTGAATTTCAGTTTTTGAGCTTTTCTTCAAGCACACAAACTAGCTCTGGTTTGTATGCTAATTTAACTTTTGCTTTAACTTCTCTATGTAAAAACAGAAGTGTCATTTGGTAGTGAAGTACTTCTAACCATACACAGAAAATTATACCTGAATGTTCATCACTTTAAAATAGATCCTTTAATTTGCAACAATCAACATGGAAAAAACAAGATTTAATTTTTTTGTGTGACTAAAAACATTTATAAAACAATACTACTTTGTGTACTGTCGTAAATTATTTTTTTAGATGATTAAAGAATTATGTGCCAAAGAATGGGACTTTTACAGCAGAAACTTAATGAAGCTTTAATTGGGGTAATTATAGGTATTTTACACATACCTCAGGAACATCATAGGAAAAATCTTTTACCAAAGCAATATTTAGGTTGTTCCTTTGTGGGAGGAAAAGGTTTTTATGTTTTTAACACAACAACATAAAGAGAGAAACTTAGATTTGGTATTAATTTTCTCTAATGTTATTCTATACTAAAACTAGTCAGTTCTGAGTTTCTGCCTGTTCCAGACCTGACATTTCTGTACTTTAATCAGCTCTGTTTGTGAGGAATATGGTGGTATACCCAGAAATAAAAGGACAATTTCCATTTAGTTCTGAAAGTAAACAATCTGTGTTCTCTTGTGCTCTTTCTTTGGTTTTCTGTGCTTGGAATTAGGAAGATCATACTTTATGCAATCCAAATTTTTCTTTGAAAAGTGGGTATTATACATAGATATGTTTTAAAATATGAGAATCACAATAAATAAACACGTCCACTGATTTCTTTGCTATGTGTATGAAATTTGATGACCCTCCATTTAGAATTCTGTAAGGTGGGCTATTTTGTTTTGAAAAGCATACAGTGCTTATTATATAGGAGGTACAACTCTCTTAGGAATACTGGTGTAAATCCTTGCTATGAATCACAGAACTGGAAAGGAGGTAAATATTTTCAAGCTGTGCTGTGGTTAACCTTGGTGCACATTTGTCCAGGGTGTTTTTAGTCACTTTAAAAGTCACAGGTGTTGGATACACACAAATCTCAGCAGGCACTTTATTCTGGTACTTCATAATCCTTTCTACTACAAATATTTTCCTAATACAGTAGCCCTTCTTGCAAAAAAAACCCACAAGCCCACCACCTTTTTTTTTTTAAATCTTATTGTCTTATACAACCGGGACATGGAAGATTATTCATTTTTCTTCAGTGCAGCCTTTCTAAGATTGTCTCAGCTAAGAGGTTTTTTTTAATTATCACAGAAGTTGGACCAAGGCAGTGGCATATTCCATTTATAATTTCTCCCAAGTATGTGATTTTTTTTTATTATTATTTTATATGAAACGGGGGAGATTTTGGCAAATGAAAGTAGCCATGGAAAGTCTAATTCATTCAGCAAGTCAGATACAGAGAGATAGTGTATTTTAATATATCAGCGATACATGACTCATTTGAAATACATTTTTGTTCTGAATCTAATTATCTCTTATTGCTTAGCCTGGAAGGAAAATGGGACTTCTACCAAAGGTTAAAATTGGTAAGATATAAATTGAATTTGCGTTCTGTTACCCTGGGGTTTTTTGTATTGTCAAGGAAATATGAATAGCACTTAAGTAAATGCATGTATCTAGCACTTTTAAATTATTTTCTATAAACACTCAAATGTCCTCCCATAAATACAGATCTGTACTTTAATAAAGTACAGATGACAGCAGCAGGACTTTATGGCAGTGGAAGCAAGCAAATTTTTATTGCTTGATACTTCAGAAAATTACAAACAAGTAGAAATTATATTAAAATGAGTTGCTGTAGTTGAATGAATTGCTACTGCATCCGATTATCAGTGTGTACTTTATTTAAATTGTACATAAAAAACATCAGTTCTATTCAGAAGTTTATATTATTGAGCTTGACTGCTTTGAATGTTACAGCAAATTGCAGAGTTTTGTGGATTTTACTTCAGGTCAGAAACTGTATTAAATTACTCATTCTGTTTTACAGTTCAGAGGATGGATAATTTGCTGAAAAAGGATGAGAAAAAAGCCAGTGGAAGATGGCTACAGAATAAGTCCATTATAATGTCCAAATATTAAGAGTTATTATACAGAAGTGGAACATGTGGGTGTGGACTGACAAGGAAAAAATGTGTAAGTCTAGGTAGCTGCTCTGCATAAGACAAAAAAGGCATAATATATAATAGAATGTTATGCTGTATAAATTAAATGTTCTTGGTCCAAACATTTACCCAGCTGTCTTTTTGCAGGATTCCATCCGCTGGTTGAGCTGTGACAATGTGATGCCACGAGTGCCTGGAGAAACAGGTCCCTGTATTCTTTGCTAGGACAGATGGTGCTGGTACTCTTCTCTCAAGACTGAGCAGTGATGCTGGTTGGGAGCTGTTAGGGCAATGGAGTGTGTGTCAGAAGTACAGGGTGGAAAGAGTTGGGATGCTCTTCTGGGAGGTGAAGAGTGCAGTGATAGGGATAAAACAGGAGGGATCACAGGCTTATTGGCTTCAATTAGATGGAATGCATGATGAGAGGTTTAGATGGAGTGAAAGTCAAACTAAGAAAGTCAGAAGACAAACTGGTATCTTGCAATACTTAAAATTTTAGTCTGACTAGACTGGGCTGGCTAAAGATGTCCTGTTTCTGGAACATATCAGGGCATTCTCAGGGAATAATAGTCTCACAGTCTCAAATTCTGTACATTCTTAATAGCAGTTGCACTGATTGGTTTGACTTCTATAATTAGATAAGAATGCATGTAACTGAGACATTTTTTAATTGTGTACTTTTATATTGTATACACTTTTGTAGACATTTTGGGTGCAACTAAGTCACCTAAACATACATTTCTGGTGTAATTCAGCATGCCCTGGGATGTGTGCTGGGAGCTAGGGCTGTGGAACTTTGGGGTAAGCTACAAAATTATGGCTTTATTTATGTGTAAAGTGCAGAGGGAACAAAAATTATTACAGAAAAAGGAAGCCTGCTGAAATGCTTCCATTTTGTATTTTAAAAATTGCAGCTCCCTTGATCCAGAGAGAATTGCAAATCTGTGTAGCTGTCACCTGATTTCTTTTTCTTGAGGTGTCACTCTTTTATTCAGTATGGGAAATGCAGAAAGAGATCTTCTGTTTAGAAGACAGCAGAGGTTATCTCTAGCTGAGGGCGTAACCATTTGCTGCAAAAAGGCAGAGCTCTTTTTCTCCTCCTTTGTCTCCCTCTGTGAATCCTCACATTCTCTTTTTGGTGGATACAGTGTGTAGATACAGTCTCCTTCAGCAGGAGGTTGTTACTGGATATTGTCTCCTCCATGCCAAATCTGTGTTTGCTCTGAGCATTCACAGAATTGGAAAACAAAGCATGCCTGGACTTTTCAAAGTTCTGGAACTTATGATTAGCAGACTTTATTGTCTCTGCCACTGTAGATGATGTTTGATGGTAGATAATTTCAAAATTACAGGGTATTTAGTAAATATCATTATTAGCACACTATCATTTACTGCAGCTTTCTGTTCTGCTCCTGTGCAAAAAAAAAAGTCAGTCTGTACTTATGGCTGGACAAGATTTGTCCTCAGGGCCAGATGGAAACCATTTGCTTTGTAAATTACAGTTTCCTAAAAAAGGTCAGTGGTACCACAGTACACTGATGTTGAGTTCTTGACGGAAAATGATTGCTGTGTTCTAAAGGTGGCTGCTGTGGTCTTGACACTGACTTTTAAATTAGGTGGAGTTTGAAGTTAAGGAAATGATCCACATATCCAAATTAAACAGATTTTTGGTTAGAGAAGCCCATGATGGAGCCAACTATATGTATCATGGATACAGGTCTTTGAAGAGATGTACAAGAAGAATTTGCTATTGAAAAGGGCCTACGCATTTCTGTACCTTAAAAAATCTTTGTAAACCCCAACTGCATTGTGAACCACCAAAGTATCTTTAAATGATCATGGCTGTAGCAAGTTCCAAAATTTCTATAATAAGAACATAAAGCCAGAAAACCTGATTTTTTAAAGTTGTTTTAAGAAGTTTATGAGCAGTGAACAGAGACACCTTGTTGAACAGCAGCATACTTTGAGGAGCAGGTGAATTACCTGAATGTATTACCAATGCAATTAAATGCTAGTGGGAAGAGACATATTATCAGCAGATTTCCTACCCGATTTTTCCCTCTCTAGTTAATGAAATTATAGCCTATGGAAAGTTATGTAGCTAATGTGGACATACTCTTCTATAAACCCCAGTGGCATCTTTGCTGTGTTTTCACGCTGATGTCTTACTGTTAACGTACATATCTTAAGTGCAAAGTTCTTTGGAAATGTGTTAGAAGAGATTCTCTTCAGTGACAGGATATGGGATAAAATTAGAAAGTGTTTTTGTATTTTTGCTACCAGCCAATTACCATATAAAGTTTAAACTGTTGCATTAGTGTATTATTGTGCAGTTATAAAAGAAATTACATTACAAGTGTAAAGGCTTTCTTATATAAAAGTTGTTTTAGGAAAAGTGATGAGGGGTGTTATTAACTGTGTTCCTTTCTGAGAGTTTCTTCTTCATTCTTAGAATTGCACATTTTAAGTGTTGCATATCAGATATTTCAGCATATGATGTAGTAATTCAGTATTGCAAATGGTTGTGGATATGGGACAGTTTAGAATGTAAAAGTGTGTAGTAAATATTATGCAGAAGTGACATCCATGCATGTTAAGTTTGCTTCTTTGAGGCTACTTTTCTTTTCACTGACCTAGATTTAAAGTATAGATAAAGTAAGTACTACTTCTTTTTCTTCTTAATTGTAATTCTCTCTTTAAACTGATCTTCATTCTGTGTTTTGCTGTTGTCCCATTTCTTCTCTGTATGTTCAGCTATAATGAAGAAATGTGAATATGAGATCTGTAAAATTACTGCAAATGCAGCCCTCCTTCCTTCATTCCACCCTCCAGGCCCAGCAATATCCATATGACTGAACATTGCTATAATGCCACAGAATGGTTTATATTGTGCGTGAAATGCCGTAATAAAACGGGTAAGTTTGGAATGCAAATGTGGTTAGATATACAGAATGAGAGAATCCAACTCCACTGAGATAATTATCACAGAATCATAGGCTGGTTGAGATTGGCAGGGATCCCTGGAGTTATCTGGTTCAAGTTATCTGGTATCCAGCTCAAGTAGGGCCACCTAGAGCTGGTTGCCCAGAACTGTGGCCAGATGGCTTTTGAATAAATATCTCCCAAGGACAGACTCCACAATCTCCCTGGGCCACCTGTGCTCAGTCACCCCCATGGAATAAAAGTGTTCCCTGGTGTTCACACGGCATCTCCTGTGTTTCAGGGTGTGCCTGTTGCCTTTTGTCTCCTCTGTCACTGGGCACCACTGAAAGAGCCAGCTCCATGTTTGCCCCTGCACCCATCCTGTATTTGTGTATCTTGCTAGGAGACCCCTGAGCCTTCTCCAAATGAACAGTCACAGCTCTCAGCCTTCACTTATAGGGAATGTGCTCCAATCCTTAGTCATCTTTTTGCCCGTTGTTGGGTTCTCTCCAGTATGTCCATGTCTCTCATGTACTGGGAAGCCCAGAACTGGACACAATACTCCAGGTGTGGCTTCTCTAGGGCAGAGGAGAAAGATCACCTCTCTGGATCTCTTGACAACACTCCTCCTAATGCAGCCCAGGATACCACCCATCTTCCTTGTGTCAAGGGCACATCACAGTCTCGGGTTCAACCTGGTGTTTACCAGGACCTCCAGGTCCTTTTCTGACAGCCTGTTTTCAAGCTGGGCTGCTCCCAACATGTACTGGTGCCTTCAGCTGTCCCTCCCCAGATGCAGGATTTTGCACTTGTTGAACTTCATGGGGTTCCTGTCAGCCCCTTTCTCCAGCCTGTCAAGGTCCCTCTGGATGGCAGCACAACCCTCTGGTGTATCAGACACTGCTCCCAGTTTGGTGTCATCTGCACACTTGCTGGGAGTACACTCTGTCTCATTGTCCAGGTCATTAGTGAAGATGTTAAACATGACTCGACCCAGTACTGACCCCTAGACTAAACTGCTAGTTACTGGCCTCCAACAAGATGCTCACTGACAAAAAAATCCAACAAAACCAAAAAACAACAACCCAATCAAAAAGCCCCCCAAAACTAAGTGTGGTCCAAGAGATTAATGTGGTGTTCACAAATAATTGGTATTTGATTCTACTGCCAACGCAGAGTCCTTCTGGATGTAAAAAAGCATCTCAGTTCTTCCCGATTCTATGTGTGGAAGTACATGTGACTGAGTGTTTGGAGGTTAATTCCCTTTGCAACAGCTTTTTGCAATAGTTTCAGGTCAGTAATATGTTTCTGAATATGGTTGTATGCTCCACTGAGCAGAGAAGTGGGCAGGAAAACGAAAAGCCTTTGTGATCCATGTGAGAGGTTTAGTGCTAGTGTGAAAGTGTACTTGATTCGTTAGGAATCACCTTAATCCCGACTGTTACTCATCTATTTTATCATGAAGAGTCTGAAAACATCTTGGAAGTGTTTCCATGAGAAAAAAACTCCTCTGCTGCAACTAGGCAAGATCCCGAGAAACGTTTTTGATTCCTGGCCCAGTATTTGTGAAGCAGGAGAATGTTACTGATTGACTGTTTTCTAGCCTACACTTTAATTGAATTCAGATGGAAAATAAGAAAAGGAAAATGTTTCTATTTTCAAAAAAAAAAGTGTATTTTGATGTTTTGAGACTATAATGCATTTATTATTTAGTAAGATAATACATGATTGAAATTGTTGATGCAGCCTACAACAATTTCAGAGTGATTTCTTTTGTTTTATAAAATGACTATGTAATTATGGGTGAGAACAATTTACTTTCTAGATTGGTGATGGAAAAGAACAACTGGCCAAGAATAAAAAATATTTTGGTCATGGTTTTGGCTTTTATATTACAGGACAAAATAACATTCTCAATTGTACCAGCATGCAAATTGTTTAGTGACAGAATTTAGTCCAGTATCATAATGAACTTCGGCGGCTAATAAAGAAAGCAAGCCAAAATAAATCACACAGAGCCACGTCACTCCTTTATGGGTATTGTACTTAGAAATGTTAAATCCTTCTATGATTTTGTTTTCCTTATGTATTTGAGTACAAAACTAAAATCATCATAATGTTTCTTGTGTTTAGAGCTAAAAATATGTAAAGAACAGTTGTAATAGAATTACACCTTGTATACAAACTGCCTTTTCTGTCATGTTATTTAACTGCTTCATATCTAGTGTTGATTATACCAACTGGAATATCGGTATGTTGATTTCCATCCATTTGCATTTATCTTACATATCAAAGACACCAAATTCGATTTGTGTCTGGATAAACTTTGCATTTTCCATTTTTGTTGATGATTAATTTTTTCTGTTGGCTCAAAATCAAATATTGTGTCTATTTACACTTACTCAGTGCTATTTTAAACTAGTTGTGATGAATCATGTATGACAGTCTATAGGGGTTTTAGAAAACATTGATTTATAAAGCTGTTTCTTCTAGCTTTGAAGATACACAGTAGTTCTTTTTCAGCATGGAAAGCATTTAAATCAGTGTGCTATTGATATTTGGATTAACTACATATGTTTTTATGTTGAAACTCATTGATATGTATCATATAGCCTACCTGTGCCATTCTTTTGAAGCTCTTGTGGATGGTTTAATGTTGCTGCAAAACTATTTTTCTATCTTCTTTTAGAGACTGAAAATCATTTTGAGATTCTTTTCCTTTGACATTTTTTCAGCTAGCAATCTGAGTTGAACTGTCTGTTCAATTATAGGCTACAGATGTGATGAACCTTTCCATTCGAACTTACCCGAGTTACAGTTCTGACCTCATCTTTCCAAATAAATCCAAGATTACACAGATTTTGGCAACATGCTTTTATTGTTAATGTTAAAACAGCAATTATATTAACTGTGGGTTAGGTCCGTTCAGCTGGCTAAATGTTTGCGGGGTTTTTTTGATAAATTAATTATCCGCAATTTTAAAAAATTTGGGTTTGTGTACTCTAACTTTGGCCTGTGGTGCATTCATTAAATAGTAGTCTTTGTCTGATATCTGCGTGCGAATGTTAATATGATTCTAGCTCAGACTGTCTTTGGCAAATCAGTGTGTTACTGTGCCAGAGAAAATGAGTGTATGAGATGCATGGGTTATGGCTCAGCTGTTTGTGGTATTCCTCCACCTACTCAGTGATCTTGGATAATCATTTGTCTTCCATGTGTGACTGGGAACTGCCTATAAATGCTGCCATTCATATTCATAGTGCAGGAGCTAAAGTTTCCCTAGAAGCTTTTGAAGTGTTTTATTTCCAGTGGTGGTCATAATATTGACAGACATCCATTTTTCCTGTATTCTGTCATGGAAAAAATGGCACAAAATAATCTTTTCTGTGTTTCATGTGACTGTGTAGAGAGAGGGGCTCTACTGCCTCTGTAGAGCACTGCAGTTCATCCCTTAAGGCAGCACTCCTAGGACATGCACTGCATGTCGGGAAGACGAGGCAGTTATCTGCATGCAACTGTATCATGCAATTATTTCCTGGCTATGGACAGAGAAAGAAGGGGAATCAAGAGAGAAGTTACTGAAAGAAGAGACTTAAAGAGCTTATAAAGTAAGAGGAAGGCCCACGATTTTCTTTCAGACATGGAAGTTCTTCTGAGACCTTTTTGATTAAATAGTACAGAAACATAGAGATATAAACATTTAATTGTGTTTTGTGGCTGTGGTGTTTGATGGAGGTATACTTTACAGTACATTTTTGAGAAGCTCAGAGAAACAGCAGTTAGCCGTGTAAGGCTGAAGTTTTTATCAATTGTTAGTAATTTCCCCCATATGTATGTTTTTCAGATATATTATTGTCTTTTTCCTTGTGCTGCCTCCTTCAGCACTACCTTCATTACTCCTGTATGCTTTTTCAGTTCATATAGTCTTTTCTCAAAGAATTTGCTACTAGTCACTGTCAGGAGATCATGCTAACCTATATTATCCTTGCCCCAACCTCCTATTTCTGTTGTTGTGTTCTTACACTATTTGTAGTTGCAATTGCTGTCTATTCTGTCACATCCTCAATGGGGGTGTCTGCAAATGCCAACATACAGAAAACCCTGAAGTATTTCAGCTAGGTTTTCAACAAGAGTTTCCCCCAGGCACAGACCCACTTTTTTAAAAAAAATATAGGAAACTAAACCACCACTTGAATATTTCTGTGTCTATTTTGAGAAAAGTGTCTAGTATCATTGAAAAAAATTAAATATGCAATAACTTTAAGCAGTAAGGAATAAAATTATAGTGCATTGTAGTTAAAAGAATAGAATTTCCAGCTACTCTTTGAAAGCTCCAAAGGCCATCTAAGGAAAATAGTATCAAGGACAATTCCAGCATTCAAAACTTCAGACCATTCTTCACTGTTAGAAGTCTTTTCATTTGTTGATTCCAGAGGTCTAATCAGTCCTGCTCTTAAGTACTGAATTTATTTTGATTTTATTGCACAAGCGTTTCTTTCATGGAGCTTCTGTTCTGACACTGATTTTACAAGGTCATATAGAAACCTTTGTTTGGAGGATAGTTGTCAAACAATGTTCCTTGTTAATATGTCCCTCCTCACTTAGAGATTTCACTTACTAGCTGTGGCCAAACATCTTGCCCTGTTAAACACAGGTGGGATGTTCAGCTCATTGTCCCCCTTGAACCTTCAGCAGGTGCAGCACTTTCCGCTGCCACTGCTTGAAACCCTGAATGGTCACACCCCTCCCTTAACTCTGGCTGCTGCTGAACAATCATCCTATTTATCACTGTGTATCACAGGTTTTAGCCTTGGTCCTAAGAGGTACATTCATGATCTGTTTGGGAATCCCCCAGGGCCTTCGAATGAGAGCAATTAGGCCACTGCTTGTGGTCCTCAGTCTTATGCCACTGCTTTTCCAGATGGTACTTTTTGCTGACCAGAGAGATCAGAGACCTTTCACACAGATTTTGTCTCATATTCTTCTCCTGGATTATCTCTTCTACCCAGATTTAGCCTGTCTTAAACCAGTATTTTTTTCCTAACGCTGACTCTTTGCAGAAATTAACATAACATGGTTTATAAATGCATTTTTTCCTACTCAGATTTTCACCATTGGCTATGCTGCCCATAACAGATGTTCTGCTGCAGTTTCATTGTCTATCCTTTTCAGTCATACCCAGCGGTTCTGTATTGAAATAATCCTCCAGAATTTGACAGGAGGAGGACAGCTTCACTTAATACTGACTACTATTTGTGAAAGCCTTTTTAAATTTACTTTCAGCACTTTTAAGTTTCCAGAATATGCCCTATTTAGTGAATGTTACTGGCAAATGGGATTTTCCTCTCTGTTCCATCTTATCAGGATTAACCTTTAATAGTTAAGATAATGCTTAAGATATTTCCAGGGACAGGGATGAGTCAGATACCATTATATTTTTGCTATGAAGTTTTTGAGGGATATTCTTGTGGAAGAAATGGCTAAATTATCCAGTTTGTCAGCAAATACATGAATAATGGAGGACATGAAGGAATGTCATTAATAATGGGATGTGTTTGCTTTGAGATTCTTTGGCATTCCTACCACCCTTAATATCTCCTGATTTTTTCCTTTATGTTGTTCTTTTATTTCATGTTAGCACTAAAGCACTGAGTGCTTTGTCTTGCACTTGTAAAACAAAATGCATGACCTTTGGGACTGGTGGGTAAAACACCAGAGGAATGCACAAATATCATAATTGTCTCTAGATCTTTAAAGGAGGAAACTTTCTCCCTGGAGTTTTCCAGAACTTAGTCCATGATAGCCAAGAGAAATTTAAAGGTTTGGCCTTGAATTTCTACCCTGAACTTACGCATTTCTTAGTGAACTAAGTATATTACGTAGCAAGGAATTTTATCTTTAGAGATACCATCTACTTAGCTGAGGCATTTGTATTGCTCTGTTACTGTAATATTAGGATGATCACAGGTTTTAATCAACACATATTCACATATTCACATATCAAACACATAGTTGTTTGATAAGGAGGTGCTGTAACGTGCATTTTACAAACGAGCTGAGAGAAGAGTGAACTTAGAGAGCATCCCACACTTCTGAGCTCTCAAAAGCATACATACCTTCAGTTTGGGTGGCCACTGATGTGCTGGATGCAGGCCACAGCATCCTTCACGTGATCCTCGTCACCTAGAAGTGATGGCATGCAATCTGTGTCAAACTGATACAACAACCTAAAATTCCTCCTAGAAAGATTTCAGCTCTGCCTGCCTCAAAAGACAATCAAGGCAATTAGGAGTATGTGGAGCTGGATCTTGGGAACCAACCATGTCTTGGCTACTTATCATTTTAAGGCAGATCAGGTATGGAAGAAGAAGAGGCTGAGTTATTTGTTCAAGACTGAGCAGGAACATTGGTAAATCAGCAAGTAGAACCCACCTTCTGTGTTTGAATCCTAGTTAGCATAACAACTGCCATTCCTCTTTTTCTCAAATTGTATTTAAGGTTAGCCTTAAGTTTGTTTTTTTGGTCTACAATAAAACAACAGGAAGTCGATACAAAAATCTCAGAAATGTTTTCTGGGAATACTTCAGGAAACTGATAGATACAAAGAACCGTCAATACATTCAAGAAAAATGTGTCTTGGTCACAATCCTGCAGCTATTTCTGTGTGAACACATAAACTGTGTTCATATAAAGAGAGCTCCTCCCCACCCTATTATGTACACTTGCGTCCATCAATTTCTACTGTGTAGTTTCAAATATTTGCCAAAATATTTCACAAGAGTGTCCAGAACAAATTGTCAAAAACAATTGCTAGATGAAGGATGCTGTAGAATTAATGCCGTTCTGTAGTTATTATCGGCAATAAACAGACATCTTTGTAGGCAGATAGTCCTACAAACCAGCAGTATAATTAGAAAAAATGTAAACAGCATGTTTTTCTTTTTCAAAGTATCAAATATTTAAATGTACTAAGGGAAGGGGTTCCCTTATTAGCCTATCACGGTGACAATTACACCGTGCTTCTTTACTGTTTGAACTGTTTGCTCTTTGTGTCGTTCCCATTCCTCATCATCTTTGTCCAGATCAAAAGTTTCTGGATAAATGGGAAGCTTGTCTTTTGGGCATTCCTCATAATAACTTCGAACATATTTTCCAACAGACCATCCTTTGTATTCCTCAGGCATTTTGCATTCTAGGCCATTGTAGTGAACATTGTAGTGATGCTTCAGCCAGTAGAAAAGATAATGAATGTTGTAATCGCATCTCCAAGGATTCTCTCTCAGCCACAGTATTTTCAGAAAGTAAAGATCTTCCAGTACTCCATATTCAAAATTCTGCAAGCTGTTGTTTGATAGATCCAGCTCCTCTAAGTTATTGAGGCCTGAAAAAGCAGCTAGTCAATAGAAAAATAGTTATTGGTACCTTATAAAAATAACTTAGAAAAAACCCATTCATATCTGTGACAGGAAAAATATGCATATCTACAACAGGAAAAACATTTTTATAATTATACAGTTGTTGCTGCTTTTTTTTTTTTTTTCCTAAAGCTTGCAAAAGGACTTCTCAAACACTGAACTTTGAAATACAGCATGTGCCTTCAGAAGTGAGAAATACTGGGGAGTTGTACTGCTGGTAAAGCTATAAAACACTTCATGAGTCTGCCTGAGTGTAGAATAGAGAGAGTGGAGGTGGATAAATGCCTGATTTGCTCATTGAATCCTATTGTTATTTTCATAGTACAGAAGTAGGAATATGGAAACTTATATTTGACAATGTGCAGGGCCAGAAGTTTTTATATGTATATAGGTATTTGTGTGCATGTATAGAACCTTTAAATTAATATTTTAAGGTTTGGAATGGAGTAAACAAGGAGCTGTATAATGATGCTTGTGAGTTACATTTCAGCAAGCAGTTCATACTTTTTGCAAGGATAATATTTCATTTAATGGCAGAAGTCTTAATTTAAACAAATCAACTGTGTAATGTTAAACCTCTTAAGTACCATTTTACTGATATTACCAATTTCTGATGCTGTTTAATTGCCAAGATGGTACTAGATAAAGCTCTTTTTGCTTGATACACTTTCCCTTTCTCTTGCTCTTCTCCCAGCTTATGTCTGCTTCTGTAATTAAAACCCAAATACACATAGGCTATAAGCAAATTGCCGATAAGGGCACTTGAGTTCTAACAAAATGTAACTTCAAAGACATTATATGTAGGGATTTTTAACCAAAAAGAGTTTAAATCCTTTTGGTTTGTCTGCTATTTTATCATTCAATATAATTGAAAAGTAGCCTTATTATATGACATGTTTTCTTAGATGTGATGAAGATATTTTAAAAATCATTCAACTACTTAGCATTTTGGAAAACTGTTAGCCTTCAGGTTTCAGAATTCGCTTTTGTATTTGGTTAGTTAAGTATTAAGAAAGGGCAACTAAAATGTGTCTTTCTCTATCGATTTTCGTGACGAATATATTTCAGTGCAAACCTTTATGAATTGTATAGTATGAAAGGTAAAATTTGCACCAACTTCTAGATTTTTAAATCCTTCTCCCCTCCCCCCAATTTATATCAGAGACAGTATCAAAGTTTATGATTAATAAAAGAGAAATAATTTTTGATGAATATTTAAAATTACTCTTACCAGGATCAATGTATGCTATTCCATTACTGTTTAGATTTAGTATCTTCAGTTCGCTGACGTCTTCAAACTCCTTGGCTCGTAGCTGTCTAATTTTGTTGTTGGACAAATCAAGTTTAGCTATATCTGGAGGTATGTTACTTGGAACTTTCTTTAAATCTTAGAAAATGAAAAGGACATAACTTGTATCAGCTTTAGATTCTTCTTACTGTTTAGGTATACAGTTGCATGCCAGACAGGGTATTGTCAGTCTAACAGTGTTTCTTGTTTTCTTTCCCTTTTTTCCCCTCTACTAATGTCACCATGTTTTTTCAACTTCTGAATTTCATTGTTTCTTTACTTGTACCCTAACATTTCATGTGGAAATTTTTCTCTCCATTAGTGCTTATAGTAAAGCCTCTTTCAGTGTTTCATATTTTTATTTTAGTAGAGCTAGACTGTTCATTTGCACAGGGATAGGGTAAGTAGTGAAGATACTATATTAATAAAAAATGTGTGTGAAGGGCTTGTGTGTAAAGGAAAGAAAACAGAATAACTATATAAAAAGCCATCTAGGCAGCAGAGTGGCATTCTGCCTGCTTCTCTCTCCTACTTTTATCACTGGCATTTCCAAAGTAGCTGAGGACCTCTCAGTCATCTGTGTCCGTATCCTTACAGTGTTCCTTGCAAAAGAGCTCCAGAAACAGCTCAGAACAGCTCATATTCCAGCAGTAAGGGCCCTCACTTGAGAAGTGCAGACTGTGGTTTGAACTCTCTCAGGGTAATGTTAATAAACTTAATCTCCAGGGTTATTATATTTGTTCAATGAGTGTTCTAATCCTGTGCTGTCATTCCAAGAAAATGAGCAGTATCTCTTATTTGACTGTCTTTGAAAGAAAGCAAGTAGTTTCTGGATCTGTGCTGGAATCTCTGTGGTCATTGTACTTCTGAAGTTCTGAAGATGTCTAGTGAATCAGGGATTTTTGAGACTAAAGCAACATACCAGAATCTTCCTGCCTTATATCTGATTATGAGCAGAGTTTGGTATTTCAAAAACATAAATATTGTAACTACTCCAGCCTGCTGTGGTTGGATTGCTTCCTGCTTCTGCAGATGTCAACATTTCAGGGCCTCTTTATTACCAAATGAATGAAAATAATGCTTGAATTTAGAGACTTGGAGAGTTTGGCAGTACTAGAAAGCAGATTTTTTTCAACTGTCCTTGCAAATACAAGTTCCTTGCAGAAAAGCAAACAAACTGCTTTTGTTCCCAATTTTTTTTTTTTTTGCCTTTTTTGTTTGTAAAACAGAATCAAGGGCATAGAGCATTTCATTCTGGAGTACCACAATGTCTGGCATATCACTGGTCTGATGAGATATAACTAAATTATTCAAAAAAAAGAGAACATACACATGGATAAATGTATTTTTAAGATCTTTCTTTCATGACCTTTCTGACATTAACTGAAGGCTCCTGACCTGTTGTCACACCTCTTCAGACATACTTAGTAGTGGTAGAGTGCTTGTAATTCCATTCCCTCCGTTGTAAAGGAATAATAGATTGCAGTGTCTCATGTAATCTTACTGGTCTGGCAACTGATGCACTTTTTTTTTTCTACTCTGAATTCTTGTCCACACAGATTTAGAGCAATGCTTGCATTTTCCCTGGATTTTGTGTGCATTACATTCCTATTTCTGATGAAAATTCCAGTGAAATTGTGCATCTGCTGTACAATATTAATATACAAAGACAGTAAGTACAGTGCTTTTATCAAAGAATACCATATGTCCCAAATATCAATGGGATATCTGCATCCAGCTGTTAAGCATATGCACAGTAGATCTGGTACTTCCAAAAAAATATTGAAACATACTCAATGTGTCCATGCTAGGCATGCAGGAAGCTCTGGTTTGATATACTTAGTTCTTGACCTGAAGGAGGGAGTCCCTGTACTCTCTGGTACGCTCCTGTAGAGGTTGAAGTAACTCTATTCCTCCATTATTAATATTAGAGACAATAAACCATATTTTTCAATACCATAAACTCCTTTGAAATTCCCACAATCATCAGACCACATTGAATGTTTCCATGAACTTACAGAAAAAAGTAACATTTTTCTTGCAAGAAGTTTTTGAGTATATTTGTGTATTCAGCTCATCCATTTGATACCACTAAGTGGGGAGAGCTGTAAAGCCAGTCTTTGCTTATATTAGGATTATAATTTATGGCTGGGTTTTGTTCAATAACAGTTTACTAGAGACATAAAGTAATAGTGATATAATTAAGATCCAATGAAGGATAATTAACATCATAATCTATAATCTAATAGTTCAGATCCTATCTACAAGGAAAGGTAAGATAGGTGAATATTTTAAAAAAATAATAATTTTTTTCAGGTAAAGTAGCATAAATAATTAATAAAAAGGATGTAGTAGTTGCATGTTAAAACAAAGAGAAAATTGAGCCAGAGGGAGAAGAAAGGAATTTAACATGGTGGAAAAAAGTAAAGAACACAGACCAATTTTTTGACATACATAGTAGATAAACTATGTAATCAAATACTGAAATCATTAATCCTTAATATTTAGATAATATTTCCTTATACTGAATTTTGAGCTTGTCTCTGGCATAAAGGTGCAAGAGTAAGTGCACACTGAGTTTTTTATATAAAATCAAGTTACTTTTAAGGCAAATAGAAGTTCAGCTGACAAAAACATACTTCTGTGATCTGGTATTGCAGGCTAAACTCCACTAAAATTGGGAAAAGGTCTCACAATGTTGGCTGCTTCAAGTAGTGTTTCTTATTTCAGAATTGTTATGTTAAAGAATGAATCTCTTCTGAACTGTTTTGTTGTTTGCTTTGTTTCATCGTGGGATAAAATATGGGAAATATAAAGTGCAAATAAATGTGAACTTTTGTGTTGATATATGCCCCATCTGGTTTACCCTTAAGGCTTAGCTGTGGCTCTTAGGGGCCTGAGAAAGATTTAGGGATGGAATGGATCCAAGTGTCTGAAAAATATTTCTTGAAGTCCCTTCAACTTTGAATGGCTTGCTGGGTGCTGGGAGGAAGAACACAGAGGAGGTATTTCTTCGTGAACACAAACATACAATTTCTTCCCTTATTAGAAGAAATCTTGCACAGCAAATGTGAAAATGCAAAGGCTTTCCTTGGCAATCAGGTTCTTTTGGGCATTGAAAACACAGCTGGCTGCCCCAGTTCTGCTTCACAACTCACTTCTGTCAAAGTTATTTCTATATTTGTGTTTGTACAGTGTAAGGAAGAAAAGACACTCTCTGCTTTTCTCTATCAGTTCAACAGTTTCAGCACAGCTGTAATTTGACTGATTAGTATGTTTATAGTTGTACAATCAGACTAGTAACTAAAGTAATATGCTTAGTTTTTATTCCTGTTGATTTCTGTTAGATACTTACATTAGAGCACTAAGGAATATCTCTGGAATTTGGGCTGCAGAGCAGAGGTAAAATGCAGAAAGTATTCCTACTTACTGCTGGTAGTTACAAGAGAAAAACAATGAACAGTATCAGTTTAAGTAAAGCGAGCACCAGTACTACATTCATTTGCAGTAAACAATGTGTGAATAAATGTATTAAGGATTAAATAAATAGAATATTAAAATCATTAATTCAGTTATAGTGACAGATACTAACCTTTTCTTTTGCAGTTCAGAGTTGGCACAGGAAACACATACATGTGGCACAAAGAGGAATCAAATTCTGGTTTGACAAGTTCAGGCTTCTCCCGTTTTATGTTTTTGGGGTCCTGCCTGTCCTCTTCACTACATAGCTGATCAGCTTTTATCTGCTTTAGCTTTTGATTTTTCAGTTCTATTGGGTGCACACATTTGGCATAATTTCCCAGATTCCTGTTTGTTGGAACCTGTAGCATTATAACAAGAGTTTCTAGTTCACAGCTGCAATGCCAGGGATTATCATAAAGACGTAGGTAGTTTAAACTGGGAGTATAAATAAAAATCTCCTCAGATAAAATCTTAATTTGGTTATGCTGAAGTAAGAGTGTGGTAAGTTTATCCAAACCATAAAAAGCCTCGCTCTCAATTTTTGATATGTCATTTTGTTGTAAATCCAGCGTTTTCAGTACTTTATACTTTGAGAACATACTATTCTTCAGCTTACGAATCCTGTTTCTCGCTAGCAGCATATGTTTTGTATCCTCTGGCCAATCAGGTGCCACAAAAACCAATTTTCTTTCCTGACAATCTAGGTATTTCTCATGAAGGTAAGTGTAAATATCACATGTTAGGCCTCGGGCGTTGCGCTTAACCGTGCTAGATGCTCTCCTTAAGATGTTTTCCCTTTCATTGTTTCTCAAACTCCCATTCCTTGCCCTCCTACTGTCAGATGCATTACAAAGAAGAAGTAGTAATACAATAGTAACTACTTGCATCCTGACGTTCAGCTGGCCCCAGTTATTTTCTGTGACAGTTGAAACAGCTGGAACAGTTGAAATTTTTGGATAGTCAAAATCAGTGTTGTACAGATCTGAGGAGGCACAGCTGGGGTATGTGGGATCCCTGTGTTGGAAGAAAAGTAGAAGATTAAAACAGATGAAATGAGCATTTTCATGGAGGCTTGTATATAATATGCAGTCAAGTACTCAATCGTCACAATACTTGGGACTTCACAAGTACTTTGAAGATTTAAGGTCCTATCTCTTTTTGTTTGTTTGTTAGTTTTTACTGACTGATCTACTTTTTTTTTATTTTGATTAAACATGGGAAACTATACGGACCAATTTCTCACTGATCTTTGTTAGGAGATTCTCTTGTGTTCAGGAAAGCAGCATCAGGCTGGACCTTTTAGTATTTAAGTTAATCTTGGAAGCTGAGCTCAAACAAGGAGTTTGAAGCTGGTCTTTTCCAGCTTCTTGAGTGCTGAACAACCGGAACACAGACAGAGTCAGGCCAGGGAAAGCCATCCACCCATCAAACTCCCAGTTTTAGTTTGCACTCAAGGGTGGGCTTGTTTTCAAGTCATTTTTTCAGGACTGTTTACCCCAAATTTCGGGGTTTTGTGCTTCCATCTCAGTAATCTTCTGTGACCATGGGTTCAGTGTATTGGCCCAGATGGACTGAACCTGAATGAGGAATTCTTACATTTATATTATACAGTGAGAATTTGAACTCTTCACCTTTAATATGATCGTTTTTTTTACTTGGTTGGGTGTTCTTTGTTTTTTTTGTTTCAGGTTTGGAGTTTGTTGTTTGATTTTGGGGTTTTTTAGGTGAATTTAAAAATTAGCAAGACTTAAATATCTGTGAATGTCAGGGTTTAAATGTAAGAACTACAAACTTTTTGTATGAATTCTAATTTATACCAAGAAGAAAGATTTTTTCAAATGCTGTGATTATTTGGTTCACAAATCTTCCTGATAAAAAAGTAGAGACTTATGTTCTTAAGTACTTTGAAAATGGAGTTTAGTAGGATGCAGAGATAATCAATGAAGTTGTCATTGGTTTTCTACAGTATCAGGGCAAAATGATATATTCAATCTCTGAAAAACAGGCTTCAAAACTTTACCAGTCTGGGAGGAGGGGGTTTTTTTGTTGTTATTGTAAGCTTGGAGTTGTCAACAAGAATACATTTTAATCCTGTATTGTTTACAACTTCCTTTATTGCTTCAGTAGTCCACTTGGGCTCTAAAAGTGACCCACTAAATTTCTTAGTATGTTTAAGAGCTTTAATTTGAAAGGTGTCTAAGAATTTAATCACCATTATTTCTTTGTCCATTTTTTCTCAGTTTAACATTTTTGGTTTTATCTTGCTTCCATTAATTTTCTTTAATATTTTTTCATAGTTCTTCCTTAATGGAAAAACAATGTTTGACTTTGCTTTAACTAATACTTTCTTAGAAAAGGCAGTATTATATGAAATTTTTTCTTATAATAAATCAAAGAATAACATTAATATTTTGTTCAGAAATTATGTTTCTTAATATCTTCATCCATTTATAGGCTATTTCTAATATTAAGTATATAAAAAAATAATTTGGTATGATTTGTAGTCACTTTGTAGTGAAGTGTTCATCCGATGTTCTAGCCCAGAAACACACCAACATTTAAAACACAAGCTTTTAAAAATTACTGTGGGTAAAATACAGCTTAAGAACTTCAAACAAAAATGATTTAGGATAGTCAAGGTAGTGGTGCAAGGGCTGTTTTTCTCCCCTTATCAATAGATCTAGTAATTTTATCATAGAAAACTATCAAATTAGTGAGGAATGCTTTGCCCTTCATAGACTCATGCTGGCTGTTTGCTGTCACTTTTTCATCCTTTATGTGCTTGAACAGGGCTTCATAGAGGATTTGCTACATAACCTTCCCAGGGACTCAAAGCTGACTGGCCTTTAGTTTCTTGGGTCTTCTTCCATTTCCTGAAAATGGATGTGATATTTCCTATCTTCCAGTGATTAGGAATCTCCTCTGACTGTCATGACCTTTCAAAAATGAGTGAAGCCTCCCAACGACAAGAGACAGCTTTCTTCCTCTTGGATGCACCCTGTCTCATCCCATTTCCTCAGGTGCTCCCTGACATTAACTTCTTCTATGATGGATATTACTTCACCCTCACAGACTCTGCTTACAGGCTCCAGCCAGGCACCTGGAAAGCCTTCAGACAAGCCTCAGCTCTAAAAACTGAGGCAAAAAAAAGTAATTGAGTAGCTTTTCCTTGAAGATTAACCAGTTTTCTGGGCCCCTTTGCCCTCTAGGGCTGTCTACCATGAGATCCTGTTAAACAGATCCCTAAACTAGTCAAAATCTTCTAACAAGTTCAGGGTTTCTTCTTCTACAGTTTGTCCAATTTTTTTCTGTCTGGATTTTGAACTTCTCATTTTCATGGCTGCAGTAACCAAAGCCACTCAAGTTCATTCGAGTTCACATTCACTCAAGTTTACATTCCTTGATGAGTTGAAGAACACGTTCCCTAGGCCACTTGTCAGTCAGCTAGATCAAGAAATAATCTTCAACATACTCTAGAAGTCTCCTGGATTGTTCCTGCCCTGCCATATTTTCTGGCAGTAGATATGAGTGGCTAAAGTCTCTCATGAGTAACCAGGATGGGCAAGAGTAAGGCTTCCTTAAGCTGCCCAAAGGTTTCATCCACCATCTCTTCTTGATCAAGCAGATCAAGCAGTCTGCAGCAGATACCTACCATGATGTAATGCTCATAGGTCTAGCTTATAATCATTACAAATAAGCTCTTGATTGCCTTGTCACCCATTTCAATGCAAACTCCACGCATTCAGGCATGACTTTGCAGAGAGTGCAGCCCACCCTCACCTTCTTGAGCTGCCATTCCTAAATATTCTGGAACCTTTCATTGCACCCCTTTGGTTGTGTGTGCTATCCCTTTGCATCTCTGGAGTCCCAGTGAAATCACAGCTCTGAACCTGTGTATGGACTTTGGTCCCTGCTGGTTGATTCCCAAGCTACAAATATTTGTGTTCAGACACTTGAGATAGAACCCTTCGTACTGCTTTTGCATGGAAGGTTTCAGAGATTTTCCTCATCGCTATCTCCCCAGCTCTCTTACTGCTCCCTGTGCCTTCACTCCTTTCCAGGTTATGGTTTTCTTCCATCTACATACCTATTTTTATCGATATCTCCTCTCTCAAATCCTTTGTTGTAGGAATATATTTCAAAAGCACAAACTTTCCTCTTTAGGGTTGGTTGATATTGGATTTCCACTTATCTGGATGGTCCTTTTGCCTGATAACTGAAAAAAGGAAAAGGTGACCACAACATGGAAAAAGACACCGACTCAACTATTACATTTTCATGTACGAGTACTGACTTTTTGCCTTTGTATTACATTGACTTTTTTTGTGAAACCTTCATCATACTAGATTTGTTCCCATTATGTATGAATGGAACAATATTGGTAATACGTGTTCTGCAAGTCAATAAAACATGGAAGCCTTATAATTACCCAAGTTTAATATTCCGCCTAGAAGGTAGAACTAAACAGGAAGCATAGTGTAAATTATATTGTATTAAATTATATTACTGGTTAGAGAAATGTACCAGAGTTCGTGGAGAAAATTCACCAGTGGTTTAGACACCAGGATTGGCTAACTGTAATCTTGGTTTAGCAAAATGTGTAAACACGTACTAACCTTCAATCATGTGAAAAGTCCCTTGTGCTCTGTAGGACTGTATAGTGTATGTATCCTTTAAAATGATAAAATGACCATACTTCAAGTGAGTAACAGTAGCATCATGTCTCTCAGTATTCTACTGTGAGGCTTCCAAAGAAAATGGCTGAGATGTACAGAAATTATCAGGATGATTTAAAGATTCTTACTCATGTTTTTTCCCTTGTTACATACAAGTGTAATTTTAATATACTTCTGGATTTTTTTTATTATTCAGCCTGTTTAAATCTATTTAAATCTGTTGTGTAGAGATAGTACTAATGGAACTCTATGACTACTGACAAGGTAAAATTAAACAGAAAGTGTGGGTTTTTTTAGTCCTGAAGGAAATTTAGAGGCATGGGTAATAGAAATACTCTTTTTTGACTGATTTTCAGGATTCTGTCTGCTATACGAAATGAAATAAATGCCCCATACATTTCACTTAGCTGGCAGTTATTTTATCTTTTTAGTATATTTAAAAATATGTGCTAGATTTCCTTACGTATTGCACAGAGTTTTACAGAAACTTTTAAAAGAAAATGCTATCCAAAAATTTCTTCTGTATGTCCAGTTCCTCATGATGATGCAAGAGGTTTGCAAGTTAGATATGTTCTTTAAAATTTATTTTTGAAAGAGAGGATTGCGGATAGGTGCCTTGTGTGAGCCAAGGCCTTGTGTGACAACTGCAAAAGAAAGAGATATTCCAAATTGTTATTTGGAAGATCAGTGATCTGAAGGCAGAGAATTTGCAATCTTACAAAAGTCTGCCATTCCTGTTTCAGAGGTATCCCTAGAGACTCAAAATCTGCCTGGCAGACAGAATTGCTGGATTAAAAGCAGCCATGGAGGAAAAGAGGTGTGTTGTTCACAATAGCAGCCATCACAAAGATGTATAAGGATTTGAAGAATAGCTGTACATTGCTTCTCTTTCCTATGAGGAAGACCAATGTATGTCTTTCAGCAACATCCCCACGAAGTTCAGAAACATGTTTGCATAATGCATTTTGACTTTTGTTTTTCTTAGTCTGAAATGCCGTTATCCTCATATAACTAACATTTGCTTTGGCAAAGTTTTGCATTAGTGTCTCCAATCCTACCCCTCATGTCCTCATCAGTACTACTTTTATTATAATCTGTGTTTTCTCCAGTTTGGCTCATATTTTGTCTTTTTAGATTTCCATATATTTATGCTGAAGTTTGAAATGTCATTTTTTAAAATGTGTAAATAGCAAATAACAAAGAAAAATTTTCCACTGACAAAATACCTTTTGCAGTTACTTTGTACCTCGTTAATATGACATTTTTCCAGTCACACATGATGCTTCTGCTTTAAAACCACAAGATTACACTCTTGGTATTGACAATTTTTAGACAAAAAGCAAAGCTCATTGTTTCTGAGATCATGGGAATGTACAAAAAGTTGCTGTCCTGTGAAGAATCTGATAGCAGACAGATTTCATGAACATTTCACATTGCAGTCCCAAAAGCATTAGCTCAGCAGAGGTCCTGTGTACTATGGTAACTAACAAAAAGTGCTTAGAGGTGGCAGTATTGCATTTCATAATGCTGCACATGAAGTTTGCTGTGGTGTATCAAACAACCTTTATGGAAACAAGGAGCTAATGAAGTGTGGGGGTAATTTTTTATTCTCTCATACTATTCCATACAAGTATTTCAGCCTCCATATTGCACAACAGAGATAATCAGCTAAAATTTCCCTCTGAAAACTTCTGTTGCATATGGTAGACATGAATACTGTCCATCAGGAATAAATGTCAGAAGGTGAGCTTGTTAAATTGCTTTAAAACCATCCTGAGATTTCAAATGTCAAAATTAATTGAAAAACCAGTATGACAGAATTCCTGCAGAATTTATCTGTTACACAAAACAAGGATTTTTGGTAGTCTGTGTGCTTGTTGAGTTTTAAAGATGATGTCACTTTAAAAAATGGAAGAAGAAGGACTGTGTTAAAATTCCCAGATCATAAAAAAATTGGTCATATGACCAATAAAGGAAATCAGCTTCTCTTCAAAAGTTTATAAGGTTTTGATCACAGTCTTCAAAATGCAGTAAGAAATGCTTACCTGTGTCTTAAATTGTGAAGCCTTGCAGCAACATATACATTAAAAAGACTCAGACCTAGCGGAGTGTTTACCCCAGTCTCTTAATTTATTATCTATTTTATCAGATATGTTTGGAAGTATAGTTCTCAAGTTTTATTTTTCCCCACTCATTTCTGTAGGATACCCCACAAAAATGCAAAAAGGCTCAGGCTTCTATGAAAAAGGATACTTTTACTTTTGTACTTAATATGAATTATATATCTCAATTTTTAAAAAAGAGGCACTAGAAATAACCCGTGCCTTTATAATCTAATATCTGGTTCTAATGGACATTGTTGGGTTTTTCCATGAAATGTAATCTTATATTTAATTTCTTAATATTTTTGTATTTTTTTTTAAAACAGCATTCTTTTTATGCTTCCTGTCTCTTTGCATTTGTGTTCAGTTCAAGTCAGCATGTTTCCCCACTCTATATTGAAAGCACAAAGCCAGTTCCAAAAGTCAGTATGCTGCTCCTTAAGCAGTCAGTTCCTCAGTGGGAGTTCCCATCCTCTTAAAAATGCCTAATTTTGCTGACTTGCAGAACTGCATGACAACAACTAAATGCCTACCAGAGCAGAAGGTCTTAATTCTAGGTTTTGATTTTCTCTATGCTTTCATTTGTGGTGCTTGTGGTAATTGTTATTTATTCCAGTTAGAAATGTAGTTCAGTCAAATGAATAGTTTTTAGTATGATATAAACCTGCAGATGGAAATTTAAGTAATTTCAGAGTATAGATTCTTGATTTTACAGAGTGCTGTTGATTAACATTTCCCACTTACACAATTTGCTTTCTCTTAACTAATGTTTAGTGTAAAGAAAGGTTTTCCAAAAGAACTGATCAAAACCTGAAATTGCATGACTCACTTTTGGGTAATCCCCTTTTGTAACTCTTTCAATTTCTCAGATTATTTTAATAGTACTCATCTAAAATAATTATATTACTTGAGAAGTTTTAACTACACATTTCTGCTTTTAATGTCTTTTGATGGAGATCTGTTTTTCATTTTCAGCAGGCAGTGCTTGTAAAATCAAAGGCAAAAGCAGTCCAACAAACTTACACTGAAAACTCATACTTGCAAAGTATGCACAAAGAAGTTCCAATTAGTTAAAAAAGTATGCTTTTGCAGTTAGTTGAGATAACTTTACCATGTTACTGGTTTCATATTGTGAAATACGATGCATGATAGTGCTATTCCCCAGTAATTTGCAACACAAAGAGTAGAGGAAAAAGTGCAGCAGAAGAAATGGACTTTCAAGCTCCAGCAAGTAGATAATTATATTTCATATTGAACATATTTTCTTTACAGTAATTTTCAGAAAACTTTAACTATGGCATTTTATGTTCTTTTGATTCTGTATCATGCCCTTGTAAAAAATTGCTCTCTGTTGTTTTTTGTGGGTTTTTTGCAAAGCTTCCCCAGTTAACAACAGTAAGTGAGTTCAGCTCACTGCAGAAAATTCACAGACAAAGTTTTACCATACCTGGACTCTGGAAAAGGCTGTCACAAGATCATCTGTTTGGAAATTCCAGGTTGCATTCAGGTTTGTAGTTCACGTCTTTCTCTCATAATGTGAAGCAGAGGATCCTTTATATGACTGGCAGCATCCTGCATTCATGGTATACTGAAGTTGAGCAAGCACTGCAGCAGCCTTCCAGGGTTTTGAATTACATGAGTACAGCTGTTTAAGTTTTACTAAGGAATAATAGCACTATAGGTTTGGATCACTTCCAGAAAACTGTCAGATCTATAAACAGCTAGTTCTTACTGCATAATGAGAACAAGCCTTGCTTTTTGTAGCCATAAATAGACTAATTGTATGTCATTATTAGTTGGGGGTTTATATCTGGAGCTTAAAAAATGCAGTTTTCACTAAGATATAAAAAAAAATAAAAGCCACTCTGTGCTGGAAAAAAATTTACAAATTTACGGTTGTTTTCCTGAGAAGGAAGTTATTTAAAAGTGTACTTTTTTTACAGTTTTACATTGGTTTAATATATAAATTGAAATTGTATTTATAACTACAATCTCAAAATAGTTATGTTTTGGACTATTTTAGTATCCAACTAAACTTGTAAAGAAAACCAAGGTTTTAGAATGCAATACGGTTTTAGAAACTTTCAAGTATATATTGTGTCTTGAAACATACTCCAAAAGTAATATGAAATGCCAAATTGTAAGACAATGAAAGTCCTAATGTTGAAGTAAAGTCTCAGACATAAATTTCTTTATACACTGAGAAGATTCTCCATATAACAAAATACATGTGAAATGATAGAGATGGAGTCTGAGGAATACCACAGTTCATTTCAGAACAAAGGATGAGGCAGATGGGGCAACAGTCTTGTTCTGATTGCTCTTTACTGAGAGTCTGTTTCTTGTTTATGAGAATCATGCTGAGATTGTTGTGCAGTGACAGTGTGAAATTTGAAACAAGGGCTGAGGTTAGAGGAAAGTTAAGAACTACCTACCTCTGAGTAACTTTTTCAAAATGCCAGTAATTGGTTCTGTTTTCCGAAAGCATCATTCCTGCTTGTTTAGAAGTGTCATCATGAGCTGTAGGGATCTGCCTCTAGAAAGCATGATCTAATAGTACTCAGGGAGAAGTGATCATCATCAAACTGGGAAAACCACAATCCTCCCCTTCCAGAGGACAGTGTATTTGCTTGCCAGTGTATTTGATATGCCACACTGGAATTCCACAGCTTTCTTCATTTTGGGACTCTGGAACAGTGCTTAATGATTATGACCAAGTACTTAAGTGAACATTTAAAACCAAAATCCATCAAATTGCATCACAGTTGGATAAAGGATTTTTAAAAAGTTTTTTTCCTCTCACTGGATGAACTAAACCAAAGGGAACTTTTGTAAGGCTAACATTTCAGAATTAGTTGGAAAATTGTAGAGAAGTTATACTATAAACATTGAAATTACACTTAAAATATTCTACAGGATTTGTATTTTTCATGGTTTTTTCATGTTTCTTGTTTTTTTCTTTTGTTTTTTTCTTTTGTTTTAACATTACAGTTCTTTTTATATGAGGTGTCCTATTGCCACTACTTCTGCAGGATTTGAATGTTTATTTAGAAAGCCCTTCTGTAAAATGAGTGATTATATTAAGGATTGTGTAAGTGGCAACTTAAGGACCAAGGCATTTAATTAGCTTGTTAAAACACAGGCAGAAACCTGAGAATTAAGCAGACATTTTCTAGTCCGTTGTTATAAAACAAGGCAATCTTTTCTTTGACTATTATGTTCATACATGGTAATAATACTGGATAAATTGTAGGCATGGGCGTTTTTGCACAAAGTCATCGTAATTAAGACTTTATCCGTATGGCACAGGCAGTAAATATTTTTATTAATGAGTTGCAACATATTTTCATTAAATATTAGAGATCCTCTTGAGTCTTGCTCAAAAGGTACCCTATTACACCATTGACATTCTCAGAGCCCCACCTAGAAAGCATAAGATATCTTTGTTCTGCTTCTGAAGCTGAACAGTATAGGTGGGAAATTTTCTGCTATTAGACACAAAACTGAAAAGACCTAAGGGTATAAAGCAATTGCACGTCATGCCCAAAATGTGTTACAGCAGTCTGTCGCTCGTTGTGGGTAACAACAGCTGGATAAGAGAACAAAAGCCTCTGGGAGAAATAAATTTGTCCCTTCCATTTCTTGACATTGGCTTTGTGGGGGTGTTGGAGAAGCCTACATGCAGGCTTCATCAGTTTTCACCATCCGTGTTCTCCCTGCTCCAGCTTCGTTGGGGGAATTCTCATTTTGGCAAATTCTGACTTCTTCGGATGTATCAAGTAACAAAAAAGGGGCCATCTCTTGGGGATAAAATCTGAGGTATGTTCTTTATTTATTGAAGAAGAGGATGATTGTTTACATTTCCTGAGTACAAACTTGTGTAACTGAAGAATAGTATGAGTTACACATGCTCTGTTATTTATTTTTAGAAAAATGCAAATTCAGGAATAAGTTAATATAAACTTTTCTTTTTGGACAGTGGAAAATTAAAAGAAAAATAACATGTGGAGTCAACCCATCAATGTAACGTGCCAAACATCTGAAAGAATGTCACAATTTATTTTATGATTCTTGACAAAGGATACAAAAAAGATAGTCCCATTGTAAACTGAGGGGGAGCAAATGTGGGGTAATTACATCATTACTTGAAATTATAATTGGAGAATTAACCCTGATGTGCAAATGGACCAAACTTATAAAAGTGTGAAAAACTCATGGCCCAGGGTCCATCTTGGGTGGAGCCCCTTGGAGGCTTTTGACTGCCCAGGGTGTACCTTTGAAGGACCTTCAAATAAATACCCACTTTTATTCTCCTAATCTTGTGTAGCCTCTGTTTTCAGGTAGCCACTTCGAGGCATCACCATGTACCCCAGAGAGTACTTCCTCAATTCTGAATGTTGATTTTCAAATTTCTATCCTCACAGTGTGTTGCCAACACTGGAAGAATGTTTCTTCAAAATCCCTTCTGTGCTGCAGATGGCATTCTGCCTTGCAGGGTGGATTCCACAAATCCAATTGGTTCTGGGAGAAAGACAGAGTTGTAAAGTAGTGTATGTGTAGCAAAAAAGCCAAAACCTGAATAAAAATTCTGTGTATTCCTATTCATTGGGACTAAGAAACTATAGAAAGATTAAATTAAATGAACTTTGATATTCTTAAGAGCATTTCGTCATTTCACTGCAATTATTTTCTAAATCTATGGGGACAGATCTTTAGCTGTGGTTTGCTCCATGTTTGTTTTGTTGTACTTTCATTTCAGATCATAGTATACTATTATGCAATCAAGAAAAAAACCCATTTATATATTAGACTGAAAACTCCTGCAGACAAGGAATTATATTTTACATGTTTACCTTATTTTATTTACATTTATAATTTTTTTTTGCATTCACTTCTGATCTGTATATTCAAGAAAAATAAGACATTTATAGAATGATTTTACTGAGTCATGCAGGAAAAATCTGTTTTGCAGAATTTTGTAGGATCTAAGATTCAGTAACCTTCAAAATATTCTCCCTCACAATTGGTTTGAAAGATGAGGTTTAAGTGGGATTTTTCTCATCTGGGGCAAAGAATACAGTATTAAACTCCGTAGGTATCCTAACACTGATTCTCAGGCCAAGTTGTTCACTCTTGAGGCAATCTATTAAACATCGTAATTCCAAGTGAGTTGAGAAAGCAATTGTCTTACTAAAATGTGCACAAAATTTCATGTTTCTGTACGTTATCTTTAAGAGTGCCTGAAGTTTCATGAAGAATCCATAGGGGCCTTAGAAAAGAAATTTAAGATTTTAATGTTCTAGATGAAGGAAAATAAGAAAAATACATATGATTGCAGTAAGATCTAAATGTCGATTAATTTTATTTAATCTCACCTGAATGCATATTTCACACCGGAACTTTCTCAGCCTGATGCCTGAGATCCATTATCCAGTTTTAAGTTAAAAAACCAGTTCCAGTGAAAAAGAAATTAGAAGCAATCTGAGAAGGGGTATTGTTATAAACTGCTTGAGTATAATTTGATTTGGCTTGCATGGAGCAAAACACTAGATTTCTGCTATTTGTTGTATCAAATGTCTATGTTAAGCAAACAGTGTTTTTGCAGATAGAGATTAAAAGTCCTTTAGACTGCATTTAACATTAGGTAATCCTTACTGAATTCCAGAAAAGGGGATGCTATTTCTGTCAGGATTTCTGAGTTTGATCTGATTACCTGCTACCTACAATCTCTCCTTTTGAGAATGGGAATTTCACTTTATTTTAGGCATCTAAAATAAGACAGTGCCTAGAAAATCAGCTTGGTATATCTATATAGCAATTAGAGAGCGAGAGAGGTCTCCAGAGGTGACTCAGACCTGTCTTGGGATCTTTGTTGCTCTTTGCTATACAGAGATCCCAGGATTCATATTTTTTCTGTAGTTGTGCTGCTTGAGAGCCAAAAAGCAAGAGGCCTGTTGCAGGTTAGGCAAACTCTTGCTTGAATGACTTGGTCATGCCATGTTAAAAGAATTGGTGCTTCTGGACCAGCAGAAAGTGTGGATTTCCCAATACCTCCCTCGGACAGCTGCTTATGTGATATTCACCATTAAGCTGCTCCCTTTCATATGTACTGAAGGTTTTGGGCTGAGGAAACACGACAGGATTATTTTGTGCCACATTGCACATACCAATAGTGAGTACAAAACTAGAATCTGGACAACTGAATTTCATGTTCTGTCCTGAGAACTAGCACACATCTTTCCCCACTGACATTTTATCTTCCGGTGATCACTACCAGTAGAAAAGATGATTGATTGGCTTTTGCCATAGTAGCCCTACACTGCACCTGGTTGTTTTGCAATCATTTGGGGTGGGCAAATCCAACCTATCCATGCTGATGGTGAGGTCTGCAGTACAATCTGCAGATCCTCACTGATGCGTTACCCACATCAACCACATTCCCAAAGTCACAGTGTCCTTTTGGCCAACAGACACGTCTCGGAGGTGTGTGAGGTGTGTAGAGGTGGTGTGAGAGCCTGGAATGCACCAACAGGCTCTACATGCTCTGACCAGCTTGTGGTTATGAGATGGTTCTTTCTGTATAATCCCTCTCTGCAGCCTCCCCTGCAGCCTCACAAGATTCTGCTCTTTCTCCTTCTTCATCTGTTTCTTAGAGCATAGCTGTACCTGGATGAGCCTGATCGAGGGTAACACAGGTGGATCAGACCCCACCTTGAATACAGCCAGCTGTCAGAGGGATGGGTCTTGATGGGATTTATATCACCCTGCATTACCAGTAAAACACTTCCTCCATTTATTTTGATAAAATAAATAAAATAAAACCCTACATTTTGATGGTAGAGTTTTCATTTCTTTTGCAGACTGTTACAGACCCACTGCAGAAAAAAAAAATATGCCACACTTGTCCTGAACTCAAAACACATCAGATTATTTGCTTCCACAGTGCTGAAAGTGCTAGTGTGTGTCATGAGCTACACTATATTTTGTCTGTCTGTCTGTCTGTGAGATCTGCACAAACACTTTAAGTCTAAGAACACATTTGACAGACATGAATCCAGTTCCCTTCAAGTGCTGGCATCCCTCTGCACAAGGGAAAATGTGCAAAGAGGGCCACAGTCTCCTAAGAAGGAGAGAAAAGACATTTAACATCAAAATATTTAAAACAATTGACAAAGAATCTGTTTAAAAGGCCACTTCAGCCTGAAAATACAGAGAAAGCCAACCCGGGCATAAGTTAAAAGATGGGGTATTATGCCAGAAAAGAATAGACAGTCTTCCTTTGTTATAACTTAAAGTCAGTTACTCCATTAAAAAAACCCTTGTTGTTCAAATTTCAGAATGGATCTGTTTTTCTTTTAGCAAGATTAATGCATTTCTTGTTTTAGTGAGCATCTAGGTACCTGTGATAAGATGTTAAAGTACTGAAAAGATGTCAAGCTTTCCTTGTTTTTGTTAGGCTTACTAAGACATAAACATTTAATTTCTTGTGCAAATTTGAGTTGATGTCTTCAGAAATACTGCCAATGGCTGCAATTTGATTCAAGATTTTCTAATCAGCAAAATGTTAGCTCTTACAGACAGAAGTATTTAAGTTAGAAACTGAAAATAAACCTGTACTTTTTGAGAAACTTTCTGATGTCGGAACTGAGTTATCCTCTCAAATGACTTTAAAGAAGTAAGAATCAATTTATGAGGAAAAGTTCTCCCCAAAACAATTTTTTTACAACTATTGTCTAATTATAAGTGTTGCTCACTTGCAGTCACTTTCAGAAAATTTTGGTTGTCTTGCCTTCTTTTTTCATTGGTATATATGAATTATGGTCTTCCAGTTTATAAATGAGAGCATTTCATTTTTTTGAGTTTTAGAACAAATATAATATATGGGAACAGCATTCTGCTACTGGTTTTGCCCATCAAAAAAGCCCCTTCCAGGCTTCTGCAAAAGTGATTGTTAACTAGATTGCTGTCTCGGGTGTCTGCCATAATTCGTGTCTCCAGGTACTTCTCTCTCTTCCTTTTGTTCCCAAACATAATAATTATATGGAGAATTTCAGTGGTTTGTGTGCCTCTTGCTCGCTGGAAGTTACTGTTAAATTGATTATAACTATTTATTTGAAATTGTAGCATTTTGGTCTTATATGGAGAACATTTGGTGATTTTTTTTTTTTTAGATGACAGCGTAAGGATATGAATATTTTATTTCACCTTTTCTCTTCAAAGGCTCAGGTTGAAAAATGCCAACAGATAATGTCTGTTGTCTTGCTTGACTCTCTAAAATTTTCAGAAACACCTTTTAAAGTCCTTGGAGAATGTAAACTTTTGAAGGTCAGCATTGAAGATTACTATAATGATCAAATAATTGTTAGTAAAATTTATTTTTAAAATTCATTCAGATAATTTGAAATAAATCTTTCAGCCGATTTCAGTAGGTGTTTGGATTGTGCCTTTAATGTATGTCAGATGTGTAACTTGAATCTTAAATATTTCAGCAGGGAATAACCAAATGACTGATTTAAGTTTCAAGTTGATGAGTAAATGCTGCCCATACATCAGGCACATTCATGTGGCTGATTGCCAGAAGATTACAGAAGCTGGTCTTAAGTTGATTTCATTATTGAAGTATATTCTTGTAGTGCATATGGCAGACTGCATAAGGTACTAGATCACATCAGATTTCTGTAACCATTGCAAAGGGATTGTAGTAAAGTTATTTATACTTTTAATAAGTACTGTTAACACACCTTTCAGTTTTAAAAATAAATTCTTATAATGTAAGTATAGATATCTTAATATTTTGAAAAATATTTTATACATACAGGTTTTTGTTTTGTGCTTTCAAAAATCCATTCATTATTACTCCAGTTCAAGAAAAAAAAATTAACTGCAGGTGTAGTATCACTTAATAGCTACAGCATATTATAGTGCTAGAATGTGGCTGAGAAGAAGAATATGATAACTGAAGACAATTCCATTGTCACAATTCTCTTGCAACTTCGATATTATTTAATTTAGTGAATATTGAAGTAATACTTTGTAACTGTATAATACTAAGACATAAATAAAACTGCCAGTGTTTTACAATTACCAACAAAACATTGTAATGTATGGTATAGAGGAAGAATATATTTTGTGTAAAAACTTGTTTTCCACTTTAGGTGTATAAGTAGAAACAAGGACAAATGAAAGGAGTTCCAAAGCTGCGCATTTGTTCCCTGTTTTGTGGCACAGTGATGGAGTCAAGGGTGAGAGAGAACAGGGAAGGCAAACCTACAAACATTTCAGAATTAACAGACCTATAAAATAATACAAAGAAGCTGGAATTGCTGTTGATCCTAAAGTTTCTGAGAAACCACGAGAAGTTTTAGGGATTCTGCTTTAAAGTGTTTCAAAAGCACTTTTTGTGCCTGTTGATGTATAAAAATCTGATAATATTGCCTGTAGGAGCGCTGAAAAGTGCTGGAGCAATACCACGGTATCATGTTGGTAGTTTAGCTGGGCAGGTGGGACAGCTGCCTGCATTTTCTGGTTTAACATTTAGCAGGCTGAGTTTTCCAGTCTGTCAGCCAAATCCTGGGCTCTGAGCATGTTTGCACGTGTCTACTGCTTCTGCTGCTAAAGAATGGCTGAATTATCCTAACAAATTTTTTTAAGCACTGGTAAAGGTATTGTAGAACTCTGCACTTATTCTATTGCTTTTGCAGACACTTTCAAATGTTTCAGCATTAGCAAAGGCACAGATTTTAACACATCTAAGCTTGTGTGGTGGGTTGACCCTGGGCTCCAGGTACCTACTAAAGCTGCTGTACCACCTCAGCTGGACAGGACAGAGAAAACACAGCAAAGGGTTTGTGAGTCAAAATAAGGACAGGGAGAGATCAGTCACCAGTTACCATCACAGGCAAACCAGACCTGACTTGGAGGAAGAAATTAATTTATTTCCAATCAAATCAGGGTAGGGTAATGAGAAGTAAAGCCAATCTTAAAATACCTTTACCCCACCCCACCCTTCTTCCTGGGCTCATCGTCACACCTGAAGTCTCTGCCTCCTCCCCTCAGTGGTACAGGGGGATGGGGGAATGGGGATTGGAAATCTACCAATTTAGAATTGTTAAATTATAGGAAGTGACTACATATGAAAACTGAAGAAAGAAAATAACCAGATCATGATTATTAGAATTAAGAGATGTGAGTGAAAACATGTCTAAAAATGGACACAGGCAATTTGGTGGCTCATTATTCCAGTTTAAGAATGTTATCCTGGTGTTTGATAAAGCAGCATATGGCCTGTGTTCTCACACAGTTGATCAGCTGTGTATTCATGGCTTGATTATTTAAAAAGCTATAGTGTAGCCATTTCAGCCCTCAGGCTCAGTGTGGTTACAGAATATATACTTTTTAAATTCAGTTGACTTTATTGCCAGGCTCATCATTCCTTATGGACTTTATGAAAGTCAGTTATTCTGAAGTTACATTTCTTAAATATATCTGTCCTCTTGAATGAAAAACAACTGCACTGTGAAATAACAGCAAAACTGCCACAGTGGTTGAATTATTGCAGGGTGACTTTATGAATTCTAGCTTCTTCTGTAGCTTGTGGTCACACAATGGGGCCCTGTTGAGGTTATCACTTTATTAGTAGGGCTGGGACTTTGGGATTTGCAGTGATTCTGTGTGCTGCAACAAACTGTACAAGCCAAGCTATGATTCTGTCCTAGAGAATTCTGGGCTTAATTTTTTATCGGTCAGGGAACACAAAAGAAATACTGGGAATGCATTGAAAAGCTAATTGTACAGTAATGTTAAACATACCAGAGATATGAACTGTCTTGAAACACCCAAGCTGTAGTCAGGTCTCCAAATAGCTCAACTTGGCTGAAAGCTTTCCTATCTACTTCATTTTTATAACCTCTGTGTATGTTATAAGTTAGCCATGTGCAAGATACGCGATTAAGTGAACACTTTGAGGAAGGACTCAGGTTAACTCTTCATGCAGGGTACAGACTTTTGCTGCTGCTGTGCTGGAAGATGATTTTTTCTTTAAATTATTTCAGTTCCTTAAATTAAAAAAATATATTAGTACAACTATTACTCTGAAATGTTTAAACATGTTCTGATTCTTCTTAGATTTGTTTTCCAAGCTCTGTCTGTTGGAATGGCAATCGTTTCTGAGTTCTGGAACTAATGGAAGTTCTCATAATCTCCAACAGACTTTTTTCCAGAAAGTTCAATTTTTCAGCCATTCTAAAGAGCAGCATCTTTCTAATTGAGCTATTAATTATTCTGACTCTTTTGGGGGTTTAAAGGTCTAGTTTAAAAATACCATCATCAATTTTTGCTTAGCTACACTGTTTGCTGCTGAATGCAAATTGTGTAGTGACTTGTATGGAGTAGGAAAAGCAGTGATTATAAATATTGCCTATATTTCTCTTTTAGAGTCAGTGATGGATGTGTAAGGCCATTTGTACAAGGTTCCTCGGGAGCTAAGCTACAAGAGCTGAGTGTTAGCGCCAACAGAAGCACTGCTCTCCACTGTGGTCTAGAAAACTATTGCTTGTGAAAGAATTGCTAATGAGATACCTTCAATATGTCAAACTGCTGAAACTGGAAAGCAAAAAAAAAGCACCAAGGGGACTCAAGTTAAACATCGGCAGGTCCTGCCTTGTGAACTCTGTTTCTTTTACTTTTGGGACAAACTCTTTGCAATGAACACAGAAATCTAAGAGAATCCTTGTCAAGAAAACTTTCCTTAGAGACTATTCACTCGGTCACTCTCCAAAACAGTTCTGACCAAGAACCTCATTATTTGGCTCTAACACAGAGTTCGTGGGGGAAAAAAAAAAAAAAAAGTGGGAAAAAAATTAGAATGCCTATATCTTTTTCGTAGGCCAGAAAGTATTAAAAAAATAAGCAAAATAAACAGGGTTAGGAAATCCAAGAAGACTTCACTTAATGTGCTCATTTAAAATATCACAAAATTATATCTGAATGAAGTGTATGCTGCCTTGAATTTAGTCCCACAATGTTACAACCAAAATGTTTTCTTTCTCTTTTCCTGCCACAGCTAGTCTTTTAAAATGCTGTGCTGCTTACTCTAGTTTTCACACAGCACAACCCATGACCTCGGCAACAAGCCAAGCTTTTTTGCTTACACTGCGTTGCTAAGGCTTTCAGTTTTCTCTTCCCACAAGACAGATAAATTAACTCAGAAATTGACCATTGTAATTTTTGTAATTTCTGAGTCCTAATACTAGGAAAAAATTTGTGGGTTTTGCTGTTTGCTGTATTTAGGTATGTAAATTCATGCACATATAAAATAAATCTATTAAATATTAAATTCATTCCCTAATCTTAAAACATTACTTGATAAAAGGAAATCTATCAGTCTGCTCTGTAACAAGCTACTATTTGTATGCTTTGACTTCATACTATACATTTTATTAGCATATAGAAGAAGTCATACTAGGATCTCTTTCAACTTAGACTTTCTAAGTATTGGTTTAAAAATGCAGCAGAGAACACCATGTTTCATGTGCAGCAATCAACACCCATATGCTATGTTGGTTAAAGAAAAATTGTAAGGCTCATGTGCTTTTTAGCAGTCTGTGCAGTGGATCTCTCTTGCTTTTCCTGTCTTGCTGTTTAGTGTTTAAAACTTAGAAGGTGCAACTTAAATTTGCAATACACAAGAGAATTTTCCTTTCTGTTTTTTCAAATGACAGCAGAATTATTCTGCCCATCAAAGCAGAGCAAAATTTATTGCAATAAGGATGATAAATACTTAGAGGAAGAATAAAGGAGAAAAGATACAGTAGAGCCATATTTTCTTATATATTTGTGTCTCAGGTATGACTGACTTAATCAGAATGGAAGTTCTTCCCCAGTGTTGGTGCCTTCCTCTTCTGTTGCTTCAAACTCTTCCTAACAAAGCCCAAAAAATGAATGTTCCTTTTGCAATCTGTCTTTCATTCAGGGAATTTGTTGCATTTGGGTGAAATATATTGAACAAATATTGATGAAATTAATAAAAAAACCCAAATCAACACCCGCCCCAAAACAGTACCTTATAGACTCACAGTATTTAAAAGATATAGTGCTAATAAAAAATTCATTAAAAGTCTAGTGTTTGGAGAAGTTTATTATACTTATCCTGAATCTACTACTCAAATGAAAATTGGAAAGTGAATAAAAGTAATTATTGCATATGTTCAGATTTTGATATTGCATAGAACATTGTGCATTTTACATGAATAAAACACACCTAGGGAAAACTGTGAACACTAGCCAGAATAAGGGAATAAGGGAAATAATTCATGTCATGTTTGAGTTGCATGTGTGCTTAAGTGTCTTGCTAAATAGGACCGTTGATGAACAAAATCAAATATGCAATGAAAAGGAAGTGAACTTCAAGCATATGAGAAACTGGTGGCATAATGAAGTTTCTGTACTTTCCACATTAGGGCTTTGACTATATTGCTCTTACTCAGAAAATACACAGCATTAAATTTAAAACCCACACAATTACATTTTAAACATTAATTTTTTCACTCTGTTATTTTAGCATTCATCCATTTACATTCGAGAAAATATTTCCTTCTTTATCCAAAATTGATTTTTTTTTCAAACAACACACACTTTTTAAGTCTCAATAACATTTTTTGATAGTGGGAAGGACATCTGGTTTTGTCATTCCTGAAGTACTAGAAATTAGTTTCTTAAAATTATAAAAAACTTTAAAGAACCTTAGAAATCAAAAGATTTGCAACTTGAAGACAATATTTCTTTAAAAAAAAAGCAACAATGCAAAGACAAAGATGTTGATTTCTTTGAAAAAATTAGTTTAAAATCTTTGAGAAATTTCCCTTTTTTCCTAGCTGTTCTTCCACCCCTCATTGTTTTGCCCCGTGTTTTGCTCCCCTAAGCTCCTTGCAATAGGGACTATAGGGTTTTAAATTGCGTGTGGTTAATGCGTCCATGAATGCAGAGATACTGTTACAAAAAATTTAGATATCATTGTAAAATTATTTACAAAATATGCAAGGATTCTGAGCTTCTATTGCAGAGATGGTAACATTAGCACTTAGGACCAAAATCTGTCTGTCTTATGAAAGCAGACTCACTAGAACTGCTTCCCTGAGTTAGAGAAGCAGTTCTAGTCACAAGTTTTATTCTCACACTCTCCGTATTTTTGTTAAAATGTCTTGAATTTTCCTCAATGTCTACATGACAAAGCTCTGGCAGCTTTGCTCCAAGAGTGAGTCTGAGAGCCTGCAGCTCCCAGCTTCCCTCATTCCAACACAAGCTGCTGATGCATACGGCCTGGACCACCCATATTCCTGGGATATTAGAAAAGTAATTAAGTATAAAAGTGTCAGGATATTTGAAGAAAATGTCTTCAGTCAAGAAGGATTTAGACAGAAAAGCATAGCAAAGAATAATAAAAGAAACTTAGTTGACTCCCGAGTTACATAAAGCATCCAACAACAAAAACAGCAGATGCCCTGACATAGGCTCAGGAAAGATTAATATCAGTGGTGAGTTACATGCAGTGCAATAATGAGAAAGAAAAAAATAGCATGAAACATAAAAAATAAGTAAAATACTTTAAAAATGGGAAGAACTCTGAAACACTTTTGAAATCAATGATTTGAAGGATGTACAAAGCACACAGAAATATTCTCTGCTTCTGCACTTTTTTCTGCAATGATTGTCATGCATGAAATTTTCTTTTGTAATAATCTAAGGCGTCATTCTCCTGCCTGAATTGCTGCTGTTTGTGTAGTTACTATTTAAAGTTGAGGATGCTTTGTAATCACTGAGCACTCCATAGTAGAGGTTATATGAATATATAAACACTTAGCTCCATTTTCATTTCTTATGTGTTAATGGTCTTCAGATCCTGACTGGTCCTGAAGACCAGGCTGCAACACGAATGTTTACTAATATTTTAATAATAAGTTTCTAAGTAGGGGAAAATAAACCCCACCCAAACAAAAGTAGCATTTTGACTTTCCACAATTATCTAGAGGAATTTTTTAGCACTCTTAGTGGGATTCTGAACCTGCAGTGACTGGAATCAATAGCCTGGCTTTGCTTTTTGGTCTGTTAGAAAATTAGGCTAGTAGGACTGAGGAATAGCCTTGTAAAGGTTAAGAAAAAGATATCATTGTCTAATAGATATAACCAGCTACAGACTGCAAATGAATTAGTTGCATTTGATTTCCAGAGGAAAGGATGTGACAAATCACACACATTCCCAAGGCAGGGAAAATAAGAAGTTAAAGTATATTAAAGTGGGCTCCAAATTCCAGATTGCTCAGGAGAATGGAGAAAAAGAGAATTTTATCTGGAGACTTAGAAACTTAATGCTGCATAAAAATAGGAAATACTAAAACAGAGTCATTGTGATCGATGTCAGATGTGCCAGCACCTGGAGCTCCAATGCAAATCAACTGGAATTAAAAGTATTTAGCAATGCTGAAAATCAGGCTTGATATTTTTACAGGGTATTTTGTTACAATGGAAGCCCGGTCATCTGGACTGTCTCAAGAAACACTGGCAATCATAGTTTGTAAGCTATGATCTCATCTAAGCACAAATGGTATTAGGTACAGAAATTAAATGTTGTGGCGTGCATTTTACAGGGGGATTTCTGCACTGCAAGAGAAAAATGTCCCTACAGTTTCTGAAAACAGATCTGACCCACCTTTATATTAGCTCAGGTATTAGAAACAGTGCAGCTATATTTGCACAAGAACTTACCCATTTTCCAGGAGGTTTTTACTATGTGAATCTGAACTTTGTTCTGCCACATATGTGCTGTTAATGGCAAAATGAATCTGCATGGTAGGAATTGGATTCTTCTCTTCTAGTGTTCAATCCATGACACTGGTGCCTGACTGCAGCTAATCTGTGCAGAAATCTGAGCATTTTAGAGGATAAACTGAGTCATTTAATAGTAAATGGCTCAGACATAGATGGTGGGACATACCTCTTAAGAGCTGTCTTCCAGGATTGGAGTCACTTTGGGGTCAATCTGTTTGGTTTGGAGTACGAACAGGAAGCAACATCTGTATATCTCTGGAACATGAAGATACATTACAGATGCTGACCTTGTAGGTTGCAAAGAGATATGTGAACAGAAATCTCAGAAGAAGTTGGAAATACCCTAGCACATGGTTATTGTTAGTGAGAGACAGTACATTCACTGCAGTCTGTAGTAGAAAGGCAGAGACTTTCAGCATGAGAATATAAATAACGAAGAGTTGTTCTTTGGTATGTCATAGCCTCTGGTGGCTTTTGTCTCTAGCAAGTGAAGACTCTCACCAACTGGAACAGTCAATACTCATTTTCTCACCTACAGAAACCAGGGTGAAATAATAAATGACATTCTGCAAACATCTGTTGGCCTTATAAGTGACTGCAAAAGAACAAAAATGTAAAAATTACTTGAAAAAACCAGCTGTTACAGAGGATTAAGAAGTTTCTTTTTAAGTTGTTTTCATAATGGAAATGATAATATATATATGCTATAGAAGAGATGCTGGACAAAGTCTTCCCTTTCTCCATAGCAACGGAAGATTCATCCAAACACAGGAGTGATTTATTTACACTGAAGGGGAAATACATTTTTGGAGAGTGGCCGATCCTAGAGTGGGTCATCCTGGTCTGTGTGTTGCATGGTATTTGTTTTGCCAGCATGTTTCCAGGAATTCCAATATGATAGCTCCAACCATATCTTCCATAAATGTCAGGAAATTCAGTATAGAAGATGAAATTTTCTAGAAATAGGTCAACATCCTGGATGGGTATCCCTGACATTGTTTACCAGGAAGTCTAACAAAATTAGTGATAATTGACTCCTTTGTATCTATGTTAGATACAAAAATAATAGTTTAAAATTTCATATATATTAAACTTCCTGTATAGAGCTTGTTTGAAGAGGTTTCTTTTTTAGAAACATGAAAGTTTCATAGTTTTTCTACGTAACAGACAGTTCAAAGTTATATTCCTTGTCTTCCAAGTCTTCACTCTTTCCCATCTTAAATCTGTAATTGTAAATAAAATGCCTCAATGCAGGTGTTGATTTTCATGGATAAAAAATAGTTGTTCTGTGATTCAATGTCACTTTAGTCATAGAAAATTATTATGAATTAATTTTGAAGTCATAGCAGCATTGGTTGTTGTGTAGCAAAAAAGTCTTTATTATATCCTTTACTATTTCATTAGCAATTCATTGCATTAAAGTGGTGCCACTTTTAATTAAAGAAAAATGGAAGAAGAAGTTACGTCCTTGATATCATACCTACCAGACCACCAGTCTTTGCTGTAAGGAATTCGAGTTCTGGCATAAACCCATTTTAGGTTTAAGCACGTAACTATTTTATTGTCTTTAACAGGAGTGCTCTGGTCAACAAGAATTTGAAATCTGTAGATTTTCTTGAAGCTGTTGAAAGTAACTCTCACCACACAACTGCGTCTGCTAAGAAAAATGCAAAATTTTTGTGTTTTCATAAGCAGCCAGGATTGGAAATCTCTCTTGTTGTTCCATTTTTTGTTTCTTTTCAGCTTGTGAGATTTCAGGAATCTGCAAAATTTGAACTCCAGCCGCACTCTTCCAGCATTATCATTACAGTGTCCACATCTGGATTCCAGACACTATCTCCATGTGCTTATTTTTTTCAGGATGATACTTCCTCTCTGCCTACAATTAGGCAGTGATGTTCACTGCCTAATTGTAGATAATTTATTAACCATATGGAATAAAGTGATAATTTTGTTTTTCAGTAAAGTTTATTGATATGAAGTACAGAGATATTCTGTTGTGATTATCAAAAAGAATTTTACAAAATCAACATTTAATTCTCCTTTAGACTAGAGCATTTAGGATCAGAACATTGTTCAGTTTCCTGGTGTACAAGCAGTAAGAATCACAAAGCATCTTTAGATCCTTTTGCACTCCTGAAATGGGAATTTACCAAAGTTTTCACCTCCCTATTGTCTTGAATATGGGGGCTATTCATACACTTCTGAGTGTGACTGCACCACTTCAAATGTTGTCTTGTGCTATAAGTGTAGCCATAAGGCCCTTAATGGTAAGGCAGTAATTTTAAGACACTTGGTCTTAGCAAATAGTGTGCGAAATAAACACTAGTAGGTAACTTTACAGTAGTAGAAAGAACCATCCATCTTGTTAGGAATTGACATCCAAACAAGACCACTTCTTTTTTTGTAACTGAGAATCGTTCCTAACTACGTATAACAGAAATGCTTAAATCATGTATTTTTAATGGTATCGGTTTCGTGCCCATAAACAGTTGCAGATCATAAGGCTGCAGGTACAGCCAATGCCATCACATAATCCCAGTCTTCAGCTTCTACATTTTTTCCACAGTAAATCTTCGACATACATCATTTAATAGCCATATATTGTAAAAATGAGTCAGTTGTTGTACCACAAGCGCTGCATCTGGGTTGGATCTTGTTGTCCAATATACATGTCAGGCCATTTGCTTCTTTAGGAATAATTCTGACTCGTCTTTCATGAATGTTCTGTGTGAAGTTCCATGTTTTTAATAATGACCGAGTATGTACATCTTGTGTACCTCATGGAAAGCTGTGCGGTGCCAGTGTTGCTGCTCTCAGAGGAGAGTATTCATTTCTGTGTTGTGCCATGCTTATGGCTAAGAAGCTATTTCAGGCATCTCATTACACAGAGGAAGTTCAAAAAAAGATGGCTAAAAAGAAGTGTTTCTGCTTCCCTTGTGTGCCAAATGAATTTGAACTTTCTGAGGAAGAAAGCAGCAGCAGGGAGCACATGTAGGAGTTGCAGAAGCCCTGTTTTCATGGATCTAGGGAAGGCAGGAGAAAGAAGAAGAGATATGGAGTAATTCAAAACAAAATGACAAGTCCTTTTTGTAAATTGAATCTAAGGGTATGATTTTATGGAAAATTTGCAGAGTAATCCCATTGTAATCCCATTGCCTGTTCCCAGGCATGTAAACAGTTATGAGACCCCATGTGTTGAAAATAGGATTCTTGTTCATTCATAACTCAGACAATGCTCATTTAGTGAGCAGCAATTTAGTATTTGGTCTTTTCACTGATGTTTGTGTGTGTCCTGAGGCCTTATTTATACAGAATTAAAGTTGTGCAATTAAGTTAGAAAAGACATTTTCTTCATATGGAATTTGATTTCTTATAGCGTCTAAATGTTTTGCAAATATCAGTTACCTTCACAACCTCTTCTGTTATTTTCTCTATAGACATAGAACGACGGATACAGAAATGAAGAGAGCAAACAGAGCTCCATCTCTTTTGATTGCAAATATAATTTCAGTGCTATTTGCAAAACCATGTAGGAGTGGACTTGAAGTTAAGAGTAAATGCAAAGCCTAACTTTGAAGGATATTTTAAATTCATATGTAGACAAGCTATGCTAGTAAAAACAAGATAAACATATCTAACAGACATTGAAATCTTGGCTTCAGCCTGTGTTACATAGCCTAGCTGAGAATGTAGTGATTAAGCCATCACATCTGAGGCCTAATTCTGAAAGGAGTGGAGTTTCTCTTGCACATGGATAAAAACATTTAGTTGCTGGGTGTAGAATGTTTCTGTATTACAGGTGAAAAACAGCCCATAAATCTAAGATTGAAATAGGAAGGGTAGAGAAGCCAATTAATATAAATTCTGACTTTACCACTCTAACCAATCCTAGGTTCAAACACTGACACTTTAATATTTTTAAAATAAAACAAGGACCCAAAGCCAAAGAAGCACTGCCTTGATATAGATGTACCACTAGACAAAAAGAAAAAAGAAACCAGAATGAAGATACAGACAAAAATTTTAGAAGTACAATCTATGAAAAAAAAATCAGATTTGATAAGTTTCTTTGCAGTCTGTTTAGGTAAGACTTATGAAAATCACACAGAAACACATAATCTTTTGTCATAACAAAAATAATATTTTCCAGTGATCAACCCTGTGTTATTGTGCAAGTTTCTGTTTCACATAAGGAAAAATTAGCTGTGTGTTAGTGGCAATAGTTACTGCAGAGGTAATTTTCTCAGAATGATAAATATGTAACATTTGTGCATAATAAATACGTGCATTTTTGTGTCTCTCCGTGTGTACACGTTTTATTTACCCATGTGGTCCTTAGTCTGTTTACCTCAGGAGTAATTCTTGAAAGCTTTGAAAAGCTTCATGCAACCAGTGGTTTTTATTCAATCTACGATGTGAATTTCCTTCTTTTCCCTGTAGAGGTAGAATTGGTATCCCAGTAAATGACAAATTACTCTGGCCTTAGGCCAAGATTAGCAGGCCTGGAAGCTAGCTCAAAGACAAATTCAAGGCATCTCACCACGTTTTTAGGCTGGACATGACAGAAGAGGAGAGAAGCTTCTGACTGAAGCTAAAGCTCTGGTAGAGCTGCAGACTGTCCTGTGATCCTCATCCCATGGGGCTGTCAGGTGAAGAAATGCAATTTTAGGCATCTCTTTTCAAGAAGTTTCCAGAGAAGGTTACAATAGAAGGTCTAACTTCTCCTTCTTTTTGTAGGCCTAGAAGTGATGGTTTTCAGGCTTGAAAAAGATTCAGGCTGAAAGGTAAAAAAAGTTTCAGAGTGCAAAGGAGAGAAGTGTATTTTAAGAATCTAAGTGACCTTTCACTGGAGTTCCATTGTTATTTTCCAAGACTGTCTGCTTTACAGGGCTTATGAAAAAGCTAACATCTGAATTATAAAAGTGCTAGAATTGGAGTCAGTAGGATCTGCAGATGTTTATTCACTCTAAAAGCTAGGATAGAAATTGTAGTCTACCAGTATCACAGTTAACAGAGCAAATCAGAACTCAGAACTCTCGGGTGACAGTCCTGAGGTGCTTACCCATTCCCATCCAAGAAAATAATGTGATTTATACAGATACAGTTTTCTATTCATAAGCGAAAAAGAAAAAGAAAAAGAAAAAGAAAAAGAAAAAGAAAAAGAAAAAGAAAAAGAAAAAGAAAAAGAAAAAGAAAAAGAAAAAGAAAAAGAAAAAGAAAAAGAAAAAGAAAAAGAAAAAGAAAAAAAAAAAAAAAAAAAAAAAAAAAAAAAGAAAGAAAAAGAAAAAGAAAAAGAAAAAGAAAAAGAAAAAGAAAAAGAAAAAGAAAAAGAAAAAGAAAAAGAAAAAAAGAAAAGAAAAAGAAAAAGAAAAAGAAAAAGAAAAAGAAAAAGAAAAAGAAAAAGAAAAAGAAAAAGAAAAAGAAAAAGAAAAAAAGAAAAGAAAAAGAAAAAGAAAAAAAGAAAAAGAAGAAAAAGAAAAAGAAAGAAAAAGAAAGAAAAAGTTATTATGCATAAAAATGGGCATTTGCAGAGAGTAGTAGAATGAATGTATTTGGGCCTGGTTCTCTAAGCACAAAATTTTAGTCTCTGGGTTGTGCTCAATTTAAAGAACCCAAATTCAACATGTTTTAATATACATATAGTGGAATTTACATAAAGGTTAGTTTAATGAACCCACAGTATAATATATAAGGAATGGAAAATAGCCCCTTAATGCATCTTTTCTCTTCCTAGTGACATTCCCAGTCAACAGCTGAATGTCTTCACTACTAATGAAGGAAGAGAGAACTGAAGTGTCTGAAGTGGGTCAGAGGACTGATGTACACGTATTGTAATTGAGTTCTGGAACACTGCCATGTCTCCTACTGCCCTCACCTGACAGATGGAGCTGTGAAAACAATGGCATTTCACTGCCACAGACTAAGATCTGTCAACAAAGTGGGTTGCCCAAAGGTATGTATAAGAAATAGGGTGATAGCTCTGGAATTGTTATTGCAAAGAATTACTTACTATTTCATCCAGAAATTTTACCTGCTGGCATAATTCAGCTGCTTTTCCATGAGTTTTAATATTTGAGGCTTGGCTCTTGAGAGTATTTGGCATTCTTCTAATGGTTGCAGTTACAATATAAAGGTGTCCATGCTGTATCAGGTAAAAGTTTGTCTCTCCAAGGGTTGATGTCTAAAGAAGGGTGAAGAGAGGAGAGATTTTAGTGATACTTCCTGCAAATACTCTCTCAGGTTCTGGTGTTTCGGGTGCTTCCAAAGGATTGTGGCTTTGTTTTAATTACTCTTGATAGTTTCGTGCTTTTTTTTTCCAGTTCTTTCTCTGAACCCAGGTAAAGCATAAACGGGGGCATTAGAAATTAATACCTGTTTCTTTATATGGCAGGGCAGCAGCTATTTTGAAATAGCAGAGGTGCCTAAAAGCTGAAGCACTCAGGGTTGAAATTAAATTATTCAGATTAATGTTCATATGTAGTGAAACTTAATTCCTCTTTACCATGAGCTTCTATTACAGCATTTTTGCTTCTTGTATTTTCTGTATAATTTCTTTTTGACTAAAGCCTTGCATCTCAATTATCTTTTTGCTGTATCTGAATGTGTGTTCCCTTTTGAAATTATTGCTCTTAGGAAAGCCTATATCCCTTCCCTGTACTTTCTGACTTAATAGCTCTGGCTTTTGTGCATTTAATTATTTATGTGGTTTTAATTATTTTTTTTAACAGCAAAACCAAATACTTCCTTCATTTTGAAAATAAGCATGCAGACGTAATTCTTAAAATGCTGATTTCATTTTTTGTTTAAATTTCATGGGAGAAGTTGCAGTGTTGCTTCCACCACTATCACGTGGCAATGAACAAGTATATTACTACTTTTGGAAATGTTCATCTTGAACTATCCTTTAAAATTTTGCCATTCATTGAAACAGTTACCCCCTTTTTTTCCTCACTGAAGTGCTCACATCCTGTTTCCTTCCACAATAAGTCTGCAGCCATCACTTGTCCCTGCCTTCCTCCTCACCAACACTCATCTCCATAACCCTTGACTATTTCAGTCCACCACACATCCCCCAATTCCCTGCAGTGGCTGAACACAGCCTCCTGCACAACTAATTTGAGATTATTTTGCTGACTAATTAGCCAACCCTAAATTTAGATATTCTCTGGTCGAGTTGTTTGCCTTCCAAACGTACATAAATTTCTCAGCCTCTAGGCCAAGACTCTCTGGCTGTGTTTCAGATCTGACAGGCCACTCTCCATCTTACACTAGCCTTTGGTTTACATCTTACAGATACCTACTGTACACGATTAATTATTATATACGTGAATCTTAATCTCCTGTATCCTTTGGTTTTAGATAGATATTAAGCTATTTTTCCACAATGACAGTGGTAATACAAGTTATGCATGGAGATCTTCTCAAAGTAGTTGAAATTAGGTAGTGTTGCAACCAGTCCTGTCTGCCACGCTCCCCACAACACGTTATATACCAACACAGGAAAACAAAACAAACACCATAAAATGTCAGTAAATACATTTAGGCTGGCATTTGGGAGATTTTTGGGTTATCACAGCAGTGAATTGTGAAACAGCTTTCTGGTAAGGGAGATGGAAAAACTATTAAGGAATGTTAGTATGGCTCTTGGTAAGGGAACGGACTGGGTTATATTTTGCAGTTTCTGCAAATGGGAACAATGAGTTGACTCAGTGACCCAGTAATCCTGTTCCAACACTTTGTTCCTTGATGGTATCTTTTCTTTAAACAGTTATAAAGCCAATCTCTTAAATGCTAATACCCTACTATTTTCAGAAAAGAACATCAAGACTCTTAGACATAAACCTACCCATAAGTTTACAAGTCTTATTTTGACTTGGATCCAGCTTGCAGCTCCATAAAATGAGATGGGTACACCTGTGGATGTTAAAGCTAATGGGTCTTACAAATCCTTTGGCAATCTGTAGTGTAAATTGAGGATATCCAGCTGCTAAGTAAAGAAATATTTTCCACTCAGAAACTGTTTAAAAATGGTCAGGAGATTAAAATCAGAATGAACCTATTCCAAAGGACATCCTTGTCCTGCAACATCAGATATATTATATTCAAGAAAAATAATTTTAAAAATCATAGGAAGATAACATGGGAAAAATTTAATATAGAAATACATGTACATTAAGAATATTTTGAATGTGCTACACAGGTTACTCTAAAATTAGAAGAGTATATCACTTTAATCCTATATTCTGGGGCAAATCAGTTGTCTTTCAAGAAACTCCAGTGACTTCAGTGGAAGTGCTGTGAGTTTCCGTACCATGGTTCTGTATACCTAGGGCAGGTACAAGTCATTTTGCAAATGCTGATTCTATAAAATAATCAGCAGTGCTGTTCTGAGTCTTATTCAAGGAATGAGTCTGATTCAAGGGTAATTCTTATTTCATAGGAAAAAAATGAAGTTGCTGTGGGAAATATTCTACACATGAAAAAATACAGCAACAACTGAAAATAGGGTTAAATGAATTGGCTTTTTAAATAGCTAAGTTCTGAAGACACAATAGAATGAACAATGAATTCTGTCATTCAGTCCTCTAAAGGGAATAGGATCAAGTGGATGATAAATGTCGATTTCTCTAAATGCATCTGATACCCATTACTGACTTCAGTCAGCAACTTCTTTTTTTTCAATAAGAATATTAATCTACTTAATAATATTTTAATCTATTTATTAATCTATTGCAGACCTTAATATTGAGTATATAAATAGATCTGGAATAAGCAAATCACATATACATTCCTCTGTATACCAGGAGGACTATCATCAGATAGTGTGCTTTTTGTTCCACAACCCCAGGTCCCAGCTTTATCTTGCCTCCTTGTCCCTTTTAGATTCTCATGAGACTGGCTGTTTAGAACAAGTGAAACCTTCATCTCTCTTTCCACCACGCCGCTCCAGTGATTTTAATCAAATATCTTCACAAGGTTTTTACTGTGTTCTCTCTTTTTTTTTTGGTCCTGAATGAACAAGGTAATTAAAGTATGTGCGTAATGTACTCTTGACTGTTCCCGTTGAGGTCAGTGGAGCAATTAGTAGCTTGCATGGCTGCTTATGTACCTTGAAGTCTCTGTGTGTCGTGTTTTTCTCAAATGCAACTTCCAGCATTAATGGCAATGAGTTCCTGAAAAATGGACTCGTGAGGCGAAACTAAGCAGCTGTGCTTCAGAGCTGAAAAAACCAACCACGCATTCAAAAAGTCTTGGTGTGAGACACTCATTTGTAACTGAGAACTGAGTTAAATACTGATACAACTGGATCCCAATAATTTAGTGAGAGCAGTGCAATAGCACAAATGCCGAAGGCTTATATCTGCTACATGGACATATAAGGGTGGGAAAGTTAAACCATTCCCAGTAGGTGAAAAAAACCCACAGTACTTAAGACTAGACTGGAATCACAGTTAATTAATATCTAAGATTAGAAAGTGACAGTTTCTGTGGAGGCTCTTGCAGAGATTCAGAATTCTTCTGTGCCAGAAATCTTACTTCAATTTTAAAACATAGTCTTCCTACAAATCAGACACTAAAGTTGTGCTCTGTGGGGTTTTTTCATCTATTTAGTAATCTTCTAACGTCTGCCTGTCTTGTTGCTTCATTTACAGATGAGTGATATGTGTATTCAATACTTGGCTGCAGCCTGCCATTGTCTCCTCTTCTTGTACATCTTGGGTTATATTCATCTTACTGACAATACCTGAAATATTTTTGGAAAGACCGTAAGTGGCTCCAGATTCTCATAACATTTTGTACTGTAGAAAAATTACAAAGAGGTTATTTCCTAATCTTAATTCAGAGGTGGTTGTAAACCCCAAAACATGAGGTTTTTTCTTCACTGGCACCATGGTGCCATGCTAGGTATCTGTTTTGAGCCATCTAGCTTCTTTATCTAGGGAGTGTCCACATTGGTGCCTTAGGAGTCTCGTGGTCTGGTGGGGTTATCTACATATTCTAGTGTCAGCCAGAAGTGAAGAAAAATACAGACTCCATGTCTCTTTATGGCAGACAATGTCCTCTTAGGGAAGTTTCTAGAGACATAGGACACTACCTCAAGGACACATGGGAACATGAATGAGAAAACCAGGCTGGGCCTAATCCTCTCAGCCATCACACTGTGTACTTCAGCTCACTCCAAGGGTTTGTGGGTGCCTGGTTCCCAATGACTGAATGTCAGTACATGGCAGAAGTAGATGTGAGCCTGTGCTCAAAATGCAGCATGGTTACAGCGAGCGACTCAAGCTATGGTGCTGTGGCCACTTTCCCAGGGAACCTGTTGCAGCAACTGACCAGCCTCTCAGTAAAGAACCTTTTCTCAAAGTTCAATCTGAACTTTCCCTGACCCAGCTTGTGCCTTATCACTGGTCAGCACCACCCCTTCAGCCTTCCCTTCTCCAAGCTGAACAAGCCAAGTGATCTAAACCACTCCTTTTAAGTCTTGTTCTCAAGGTATTTCATCACCTTGGTCACCTTCCTTTGGACACTCTCTAACAGCTTAATGTCTTTCTTCTATTGTGGTGCCCAAAACTGCCCCCAAGACTCAAGGTGAGGCTGCCCCAGTGCAGAGTGGGACAATCCCCTCCCCTACCTTGCCTGGTTGGTGATGCTGTGCCTGGTGCCCGCAGGACACACTTGGCCCTCCTGGCTGCCGGGGCACTGCTCACTCAGGTTCAGCTTTCCATCGACCCAAACTCCCAGATCCCTTTCTGCAGGGCTGTTCTCCAGCCTTTCATCCCCCAGTGTGTATGTATAACCAGGACTACCCCATCCCAGGTGGAGAATTGAATATTTGCTCTCGTTCAGTTTCATACAGCTGGTGATTGCCCAGCTTTTCAGTCTATCCTGATCTCCCTGTAGCTCCTTTCTACCCCGCAGAGAGTCTCATTTAGTATCATTGGTGCACTTTACATTCAATTTCTGCATCCAGATCATTTATAAAAACATTACAAATTGAGCACTGGTGCCTGGCCACTAACCTGATATAACCTCATTTGCAGTAACCCTTTGAGTCCAACCTGTGAGCCAGTTGTTCACCCAGTGTATTATGGACTGTATCAGACGAGTGATGGACAATTTATCCAGCACACTGTTGGAGACAGTACCAAAAGCTCTGCTAAAATCCAAACCCACCGCATCTGCTGGCTTCCTTTGGTCAGCTAGGTGGATGACCTCGTCATAAAAGGAAATAAAGTTGGTTAAGCAGGACTCCCCCATCGTGAACTCATGCTGGCTGTGCCCAGTGACTGCATTGTCTCTCAAATGCTTTTCAATTACTCTCAGAATAACCTTCTCTACAATTTTACCAGGCACTGAAGTGAGACTGGAGGGCCTGTAATTGCCAGAGCCTTCCTTCTTACCCTTCTTAAAAATTGGGAAAGCTGAGTTGAGAGTTGAGTTTTCACCTGTGAGCCTCAAAAGATGTGGATTCAATGTCCACTACCCTTCCACGGGGGTTAAGAGTATTACAGACCAGGCCCTGTACAGCTAGAACAGCACAGTGGCCGGACAGGCCACAGGGCCTGAAACTGGAAAGGAGCTGAAGTTCAGACATGGTTGATGTATATGAGTATATAACTTAATAAAACTTTATGAGAGTAAGAAATATACCATGCCATCCTATATAGATAGCCTATACTAGGCTAACCTTACTCTAGCAGGACCACTGTAAGTACTGGACTTCCTGCTAAACCATTCCAGGGTTTAATAGCCACTTTAGAAACCACAAGACCAATGCATATGCTTAATAACTCAAAAGGTATTTCCATTGTGCTTCACACTTTGCAAACCCTCCTCTACTGTTTCCCTGTCTTACCACAAACAATTCTGCTGCCATTGGTCTTATTTTCTTCACTTCTCTCAGACGTAGTTTTCTCAATGTCATCTCAGAACTTCCTCCTTAAAATCTCTACTTCTAATTAAACACTTGTAAGGTACAGAAAGTGCTTTGAAGGATTGGTATGCAACAATAGTAATTTTAAAAAAACTAAATTAATTCAGATTCATTTAATCTCCTAATAATTTTCTGATCTATGGTTTTTCTCATATTAAGCCTCAAGGGATTTTCTCTTATCCTCAGATTACCGTCGTTAACTTGTTTATTCTGTGACTTCATATCTCTGTTTAGAGCAGCAACAGTGTGTCAGCCCTTTCTGGCTCTGGTTGCTGATTCATCTTCCTGTAGAGGTGAGATGTAATGGGAACAGAAATTTGTGCAAATTCTAATTTGTGTTGGGTGAGCCGTGATCAAGGAGCTGACATGACTTCTCAGAAACCCATTTGCATTATTGTAGCCTGGGATGACCCAGGTTTATGCCTCTGCCTCAGAGTCCCACGTGCAATGGGTTCTCCAAAGGTCTTGATTAAACTCTTCTGACTCAGCCAAGGAATTTCCCAACCAGTTATTTTTACTCTAAAGAAAACCCTGGAGAGTTATATATCTTTGCAAAACAAAAAAGCAACCATGAGACACACATCTCCACCCAGTGTTATCTTTGCCCTTTTTGTGATGTTTAGAACTAGGCAAACTTTGCCAATTTTATTTTCTTGAGTCTCATTTACTGGACAGTAGATGGTTCTTTTCCTTGCCAGCCTCAGTCTCTAACCCTTTACACCATATGTTCAGTGATAGGAAATTTCTACCCTGGGCTATCTGAGTCTGGGACAGCACCTGTTAGCTGGATTGATTATGCAGAATAATTCAACTGTGAAAATTTTTTGCTTGTTCCTTCCATCAGGTCCAAAGACACCCCATCCTAGACCTTGTCAGGCCACAGAATAGACTGGCTGCATTCAGATGGAATGATATTCAGAAGATAAAAGTGAGTCCACAGCCAGATTCAGATATGTTCCACATCTTGCATGTTCCCCAGTTTAGGAAAATCTTTTTTTTTTAATTGCAGTTCAAGGCAAATATGGCAAAGATGATAAAAATTTTGTTTTCTGCCAACAACTACATCAAAAGCACAATAAAATATGGCATAGTTCTGGAGTTAGTTATCTTTCAGTAGATTTTTAACAACATCAAAAGCAATGATGATATTGTCACAGTCACATATTTCTATAAAACTGTGTTTCATTCACAACCTGTACGTTTTTACTAATGAATGATAAGCAACAGGTTGCCAGAAAAATAAACAATGGGCTCTCATTCTCTGTTTTCAGACTAACTCTTAAAACCACATTCGGGTTCTTAGATTTTCACTGAAGATAAAGGCTGGTTTCAAGTGCAATTTTTGTTCTGCAGGTGTGAAATCTACATTGCTGAGACTTTTCATTCCTTGTTTAAGGAGATGGAAAAGGTCATCTACGTAAAAATCACATTCATCTGGAGAATTAAATATGCGAGTGGCTTAGCTTCTAAATAAACTATAGAAGAAATATATTTTCAGTTTAAATTTGCCCTAAAATATCTATAAATCATGTATACTTCATTGTTCCAAAGGAATTCCCCATTATTTATTGTTAAACACTAACCAGTCCTAGCAGACACTTTTTAATAGACTAAACCTTGCAAATATTGAGTCATATCTCTTGTATCATGCCACATTACTTTTCTTTTTTTTTTTTTTTTTTTACTGTTTTGATAGATTAAAGTAGAAAATACGTGGAGTCACAAAGTTCTTCAAGTTTCAGTCCAACGCAACTTCATAGGAAACAGCTATGGGCATATAAATAGTTCATTCTTTCCAGTATCAGATAGATGTTGAGATTACATCTGCCAACATACTGCCTTGCTTCCAGGTTTAATAAATGTTAGAAGGAAAAAAAAGGTCTGTGGCCTGGTATCCTGCTGTATATTTCTGTATCCAGAGGCTATCGACCTTTCAGTTAATCCAGTTTCTAAATGGCAGAAAGAATCATGGATAAGCTAATGTGGAAGTCCATAGCACTGGTACAATTGACTTCTTCTGCTAGAGGAAAAGAAAGCTAACTCACTGCTTTCTAAAATGTAGGAAAAGGTTGTGTCAGTTTGATTCGTTTAAGACTAATCCTACAGGAAATAACACACCAGCATCTTTAGAGAAACACTTCTGTCCCCTGTCAAACATTCTGCGTTAACATTTCTAGATGCAAAATGAGTAAGGAGATGTGTCATTGACAGAGAAGCCAGCTAGTCTTGTGCTTTCCCCAAGTACATCTTGTCTGTAACAGCTCGGTTCCCGCAAAAGACCTTCTTTGAGAGCAAAATTAAGTGCTTCCTTCTTTCTTGTCTGCACTAATATAAAACTGGTCACACTTCTCCTAAACCCATGACTATGCTGTTAACAAGTAACTCATCAACAATTCCTATTATAATTTTTGCCTTTTAAACAAAAATTACATTAGGTCTTAATAGCTACAATACATTTGACATTTGGAGAACACTTCGATTTTTGTTTGGTTTTGTTGTTGTTGTGTCTTCTGATGGCTGCTGTTAATTAGAAAGCAGATTGAAAGAACTCTTTCTTTCCCGAAAAAGCAGAATTTCTTGGTTATTATCCAAATATTCAGGTCTCAAGGCAGGAAAGATCTGACAAACAAGGAATTGGAAATGAAGACCTCCTACACCTGATTTGGTAAAAGACCAACAATAATTACTCCTAAGTTTTCTGTTTAATAAGCAACAAAAATATAGTACTGTCTTCTTGCTGACTGTAAATCTCTTTTTGGAAGTGACACAGAGGCTCCTGGAGTGCCATGTTTCAGCCACTGAGTGCACATGAACTGGATGCCATAAAATGATAAAACTACTGCAGCTGACATAGACCTCAGAATATTTCAGATCCTATGTAGTCTAACCACCTTTTGTAACCTGGAGCATGCCTACAGGATGCATCCTGCTTTTCCCATTAGCTGCCTGCCTCCACTTGCTTAATTTCTCCTGTACTTGCACTACAAACAGTCTTCCTATGTTTAAGTTTTTGTTTTCTATTACTTTCTACTGTTGATTGGTTTCTGTAACCTCATCTGAAAAAGTTTTTTTCAAAACCTCTGCTTTTTATTATGATGGATTCAGCCAAAAAGGAACAGGCTCCACAGGGAAGTGGTCACAGCACCAGCCTGACAGAGCTCTAGAAGTGTTTGGACAATGCTCTCAGGCACACGGTGTGACTCTTGGGGATGGTGCTGTGCAGGGCTGGGAGCTGGACTTGATGATCCTGATGGGTCCCTTCCAACTCAGCATATTCTGCGATTCTTAAAAACTGTTGAATTTTGGAATGGCTCAAGATTCAGACCATGTTGCAGAATTGTATTTCCCAGTTACCCCCCCTCAGTAAAATGGACTCAAACTTTGGGTAAGGATTCAATTAGGTATTTCAGTGCTGCTCAAGCTGCGTGTTTGAGCCAGTGCTTTTGTCTGACTTATACTAAGAGACAGTTGTTTCTCCAAAGATAACTGTAATTATTGGCTGAAATCCTTTTATTCATCAATGTGCTCATTTAAGACAGTAAATAAATAAATAAAATTAACAGGTTCTGTCATAGTACAGTATATCTTAAATAAACAATCTTTTTACCATGTGTTGATGATTAATGAATGGCTGTTTCTGGCAAACCACTCAATTGTAGCTCCAGGCATGGGACACCATAAGTTTCCAAAAAAATAGTAACAGCTCCCCTTATATATGCTTCAGACAGCCGCTATACATTGCAGTTTCCATGAAAAACAGGAATTTGGACTTGGATGAGTTGATTTTTTATAGGTCAGAGCTTATAGCTCATATAAATTGTGCACACATTCCTCAACGGCACAGGCCTCCCTAATATAAAAACAGATGCAGCCTTGTGTTCATGTGGTTCATAGAGTGTGTCAGTGTTGGACTTTTTATTAAAAAAATATCCTGCAGCGTTTGAAAACAAGACCTTTTTGCTTCACTAATTCTGTCCCTTTTCCACTCCTGCCCACTTCCCCTTTCCTGCTGCAGTGGTGCAAGCATTACAGCTGGGCACATCTGCCTCTTATAACCATCTCCAGCATTTCCACTTAGGGAAAAAACCACAAAAAACCACTGTAGCAGCATTAGTGGCAGATAACAGGGCACTTCAATTTGGATTTTTTTTTCTAGTATTGTCTGGATGCTGTATATTACAGATTTCCAGAGCTTAGGAATTGGCCAGCAGGGAGAAAGACTGCCTGGCTGTGACACACGAGATCAGGCTGAATCTCCTGGAGAGGATGGGAGATGCAGAGAGTTGGCTCTTCCCCAAGGAGCACTGGAGGATGCTCAGCACAGGGGGTTTCTGGAGTGCAGATCCAGCGGTGGGGGAGGCCGGGCAGGAGGGTGCTCTGCTCAGCAGGACCGGGCTGGCAGCCAGGTCACACAAGGCATGGAAAGAAAGAGACATTCACAAGACTGAAAGTGGTGGGTTGAGCTTCTTCAGTTTGGGAAGGTAATGAAAGTTGCTGGACTGACACTGCCAGGAAAGAAGGGAGAGATTTGCTCTTCTTTTTAGTGTCTCGCTCAGGAGGCCTAGCGAGATCTAGCTTTGATCTAGTTTTTTGGGTTTGTGTTCTAATGCTGCAAAAGTGCAGTGGCCACAAAATGTTGAGGGAGATTTGAGGGGTCATGGGTGGGTTTGAGCATCATCATAGACAACTCTCTTCTGGGTCAGTTGTCACAGAAGCTGCAAAACACGGCCTTGGGGCAGGTCCAGGGCCAGTGCAGGTAAATGCAGGTAACCATAAGGCCCTTGTAGCACTGCTCATTGTGTACTCATTTCCATTTCTGAAACAATACACACTAAAAGAGGTGAGTGATAGAAGATAATTACAGTAGAGAGGTTGGCCAAAAAGCAAGCAGAGGGTGAAGGAGGAAAGGGTAAAAATACTTAGAGGTGCCACTGGTTCGAACAGAAAAACAGAGAGATGCACCTGCACAGTTATTACAGCCTTCCTATAGAGCTATGAAAAAACACTCTGGAGATGCTGTGATACCTTTGGAGGTAGATAGTTTATTTCTTATGGTGTTATGTTTTCTTCCAAAGACAATGTTATTATTCCAGTGGCATCACCTACTCAGATTTGTGTTCAGGCAGATGCTGACACACCAGAGCAAGTGTGCATGAAGCCCACCAAGACCATTAAAGGGCTGGAGCATGTGATGTGCAACGAATCTTCAGAGAATTGCTTTGGTAAGTCACAGGAGAAGGCTCGAGATGGAAGAGACCTTATTTGTGTCTCTAATCCTGATCAGAGCACACAGAAGAGAAGGCACAGCCAGACCATTCTCAAAGGTGCACTGATAGGACAAGTAGCATACACAAAATTCTGATTACATTCTGATTACACGTAAACTTTAATTTTTTAACCAGGAAGCTGCTCAAACTCTTGAAGATGCTCCCAGAGACTGTGCAACCTTCATCCCTAAAGATATTCAGAACTCATCTGGCAAAGCCATGTCTCACTTGATCTAGCTGGATGCATTTAAAGCAACACCAGGATGAAACGTTCTCCAGAGGCCTCTTTCAACCTAGTTTATTACTGTGATTCTATGACCTAAACAATTATCTTCTGATTTACTTTCCATAACACCCTTATAATATTGATAGCTTTAGTTAAAACAAGGAACTTTTCCTCATTAAACTGCTTTCAGTGTTCCTTGTAGAAACAGCCTCTGAAAATTTTTGTCATCATTATTTTTGAACTCTTGTTGCAGACAAGATGTCTTGAAATACACAGCTGAACTGGAGAAACAGGAACAGAATGATGCTGATCCTCCTTCCCAGCTTGGATATGACTGGGATGGTAACATAAGCACCTTCACCAAAAAACACAGATCAGAACCTGAAAAAACAAAGTCTTCAAAATGAAAAATGAAGAAATTGTGCAACATCTCTACAGTTCAAGGGTTTTTCTCTAGAGCATGAAAAGACCACTGTGTTATTTTTTCTTAAAACTAATCACACTTTAATAAAAGGCTATTTGTTGCATTAGTAAGGAAGCATTGCAAATCTTTCTCACAGCAGTATGAATGCCTTCAAGCAAGACAGCTGCACACAGACAGCACTGCTAACTCTCAGATGTTGATTCAAGCTGTCTTCATCTTTCAACAATGAAAGTTTTTGTAGTCCAGTGCAGAGTAAGCAATGAATAAATCTGCATGTGTTTGAGGTTCTTGTTTGCCATAAAGGTCCTCTCCAGGACATAAACACTCTGACTCCCCAGAGAACTTCACACTTGATGTGGCTGGTACTCAGCAAGGACAGCCTTCTGGAGTAATTGAGAGCAGTGAGTAGCTAGTGACTACAGATTCTTTTATGCACGACTACACCCATACATTCAAGCACAGTTCTCCACTTCTCAATAGTCACTTTTGCACCCAAAGCCCTCATTCTCATAAAAGCCTCTTGGGCTGAGTCCAACTCTCTAAAGGCGCTGATGTTCGTGTCTGCAGATCTGAACTGTGGGCTGGCTGGCAGCTGAGAGACCAGGAGAACCAAATTAAAGGGAGTACAGATGACAAAAGCGTTAAAAGTATAAATTTGCTCCAGTTACAAGAATATGTCTTCTCATCAAATGGACAAAAAAGATATGAGCACACAAGGGATTTGCCATTCAAATTCTAATTGCTGATAACCTACTTATCTTCCCTTGTCTAGAGAAAAATACAGTTTCACCTCATTACAGCAGAACAAGACATTGTTCAATGCCTTTGGGGAAACTCCCAAGGATTTGTCCTCCTTCAGCTCATTCTTGACCTTCATATTAACATTCCAGCTGGTCTCAACATGTATTAGCTTGGAATGAATATAATCAGTAGCTTTAGTGGTAGCACAATTTTTCGGCTGGCTTATTTAAAGTTCTTTAAGCAAGTAATTAACAATCCTGATGTTTAATTCCTGCTAGATTTAGAAAATTAATGAATTCAAAGCCTGAGTTTGCTTTCTTTTGAATGTGGAACAAATAACATGTTTTCTTACTATGCTCTCCCTTAAATTGCTGATGCAGCAGTCCTGAAAAACCACACCCTTAGTCTCAGAGGCTGACAGGCTTTGTATTCCACATGAATAATGGGACCATTAAATGGATTAAATCTTGTGAAGTATCTACTAGACTGTTTTTTATGTTCTCATGTGGTGTGAATTTTGAGGTGCTTTTTTCACTTTGGCTGCAGCAGGGCACAGAAATCATTAGTTTCAAATATTTTTCTGGATATCCAAAACCATTATAATTTATTAATTTTGTAACTTTCGAAAGTACAATAATAACTCATATTTAGTAATATTGTAATGCCTTTAGTAATACTATTAGAAATGTTTTATATATTAGTGTTTATATTAAAAATACATATAATTTGTCATATGCATCAGTGCCCACCTCATCCCAACAAATAGTATATATAACAGTAAACAGAATGTGGAGTTTGTAACCACGATGAATTACAGTAGAAATGCTGCCCTTGACTCTTGAAGTTCATTAGCCAGGGGCAATTTTACCTCCTGGGGAACCCTGTGGCAAAGGAGAAGTTAATTTCATAATGTATCATTATGACCTAAAGTATAAACACATATATACAAAACTTAAAGCCTGAGGTGACAGTCTGAATTCTCTCCTGCTCGTTGCCCTCCACTCAGTTGGCAGGGATTCTTACATTTCGGCTTAAAACACAAATTTCACTACTTCTTTTATAAGGTGCCATACAGAGGCATGGAAAGGCTTTTAAAAGCTCCACTGACTTTACTGTCTGTTTGTATCACAGTAACACAGAATTCTCCACAAAAATGTGGCCTGCCCTACCTGCTCCCCTCACCTCCCTCCTCTGCCTCCCTGCCTCTAAGAGCTGCCTGGTAGCTCTGCAGGACAGGGCTCTAAGTCACTGCAAACACAGCAAACAAAGAGATTCCAGTTCTCAGCTACCAGGCCAATACTTCCATTCTATGACAGCTTTTCCTTCAGGGGAATGTTCATGTGGACTCGCCCCTGAAGTCCAACCGGAGGAGTGCTCCTGCCTGAAATCACCCAGATCCATTGCACTTTTACTTATTTTAAAAGCTTTTCTTTGCAGATGAGCAGTGGTAGACACAGCTGGAGTTCTTCTATTCACAAACCAGCGGTTCAGAATGACATGGAGCAAGTTCTGCCATTTCACAGAAGTATTTTTACACATAGAGTACCCATTGCCCAGGCAGAAACTGCTCAGGGTTCAAACATCAAATGAGAAGACCACATAAGAACTACAGTTCTGAAAGTGATTTTATCCTATCCATAATATAATTTGGTTGAAGAAAACTCTCTGCATTTTGCATAAACCAGAAGAATTCCCACAGTATTGAGACACTTAATTTGAAAGTATCACAAAGCTTGCAAAGCATGTCATCTTTGAAGTGTTGAAAACGCTTTTTTTTATTTCTAAATGACAATTCCAAACTTTTGTTTGAAAGCTATCAGCTTTTAAACTGATATGGTAAGTGGGTCAGGTTATATAAATTCTGAATATGTAAGATCACCTTGCTCCTAAAAGGCACTAAAAAGTAAACCAGACTGTTTAGCACCAGCACTGTCACAGGCAAATCTTGGGTTAAAATGGTCTTATTTTTAATATTTTTTCTCCTTTATATTAAGAATATACATCAAAAAAGTTTCATAATTTTACAGAAATGTTCCTTTGTAGCTTCTTGATTTAACCTCTTTGGCCTATTTCACCTTTAAGAACTCTTCAGCTTGACAGACTGGATCCAGCTTTGGCTTTTAAGACACACTTTGCCATTTTGTGTGTCAGCCTTAATCCATTTGTCTGTTTCATCCCTTTGATTCATGTGACCTGGAAAAGAGAGTTCTGTTAGTTTAATTTGACACACAGTAAACATATCATCTTCACATTGTCATTTTTTTCCAAGCTCCCTGGAAGCACTTATAGCACTTTTATTTGCTAGAATTTGTGTACTTTTAGCAGAGACTTCTGACATTTCCTTCTTGATACAGTTTTTTTGCATTAATCTAATTTCCCATAATACATCCTTACAACAGAGTATTGTTTTTTATTATATAGTACTGCACTTTTTATTCTAAGCTAAGAAATATGTTAATGGTGGGTTGACCCTGGCTGGATGTCAGGTACCCACCAAAGCCACTCTACCACTCTCCTCCTCAGAGGAATAGGGCAGAGAAAATATAACAAGAGGCTCACAGGTCAAGATAAGGACAGGGAGAGATCAGGCATCAGTTACCATCACGGGCAAAACAGACTCGACTTGGGGAAAAAATTAATTTAATTTATTCCAAATCAAATCAGAGAAGGGTAATAAGAAATAAAGCCAAATCTTAAAAACATATCCCCCTCATCCCTCCCTTCATTCTAGGCTTAATTTCACTGTTGATTTCTCTACTTCCTCCCCACCAGAGGCACAGGGGAACAAAGAACGGGGGTTGTGGTCAGTTCACACATTATCTCTGCCACTCCTTCCTCTGCAGAAGGAGAACTCCTCATGCTCTTCCCCTGCTCTGACATGGGGTCTTCCACAAGCTGCACGTGGATCTCTGCACCCCTGCAGCTCTCCAGGGGCTTCACCAGGGGCTGCAGGGGAATCTCTACTCTGGCATCTGGAGCACCTCCCTTCCCTGACCTGGGTAGAGGCAGGGCTGTTTCTCTCACATATTCTTACTCCTCTCTCCAGCTGCTGGTGTGCAGCAGGGTTTTCCCCCTTTAGCTGTGTTATTCACTGTCACCGATGGGCTCAGCCTCTGGCAGTGGTGGGTCCATCTTGGAAGGGGCTGGCGCTGGCTCAGTAGGACATAAGGGAAGCTTCCGGCAGCTTCTCACAGAAGCCACCCCTAGAGCACCCCCACTGCCAAAACCTGGCCACACAAACCCTACATGTACTGGTTTTCTCTTGGGTAGGGCTAATTCTTTTTATAGTAGCTAGTATGGACCATGTTTTAGGTTTGTGCTGAAAGCGGTGTTGACAGTATACAAAATCTGTTATTTGTGAGTGGCCCTTTCACAGCATCAAGGCCTTTTCTGCTTCTAACACTGCCCTGCCAGTGAGGAGGCTGGGAGCACAGAATAAGCTGTGAGGAGACAGAGCTGAGACAGCTGGCCCCAAGTGACCAAAGGGATATTTAAACTGTATGGGGCCATATTCAGTATTAGAGCTGGCAGAAGGAGGAGCAGGGGACATTCAGAGTGATGGTGTTTGTCTGACCCAGTACCTGTTACATGAGATACAGCCCTGCTTTCCTGGGGATAGCTGAACACCTGCCTGCCCTGGGAAGTAGTGAAAGGAACCCTTGTTTTGCTTTGCTTGTGTGGCTTTTGCTTTCTTCCATCAAACTGTCTTTATCTCAAAGTCTCTTTATCCCAACCCATGAATTTTCTCACTTTTACTCTTCTGCTTCTCTCCCCATCCCATTGGTGGGGAGTGAGTGAGTGGCTGCCTGGTGGTCATTCACCAGTTCTGCTTAAACCATGACTCTAAATAAGATACTGATCAGGCTAAGTAATTTCAAAGATTTTAATTGTTATTGTAAACACTGAAAAGAGACAGGGTAAGACCTGATTGTCCAGATTACTGGACATGTTGCTACTATTACTGTTTCCTTATGACAATGGCCTAAAAAACCCCCACAACCCTGAGATATCTGTCTTCTTACATGTTTCACATAAACTTACTATTCACAGTCACGCTCTGAAAAGCTCACTGTATAACAAAGAAGAGAGTTCAACTTAGTCTCACTTTATAATTAAGAAACTGAGGCCAAGAGAGAATAAGTGACCTTCCAAATTTATACAAAAGATTTGTGTCCATATTGGGAATTAAACTGGGATCTTTTAAGTCCCAAATCAGTGCCTTTATCACAAGATCAACCTTCACTTTGGTTTATCTTTACAAAATAACATTTATTATTACTTTAGTGTTCATTTAACTGTGTGAATTCTAAGTTTAGAACTAATTTGAGCCTGGAATAGCAAGAGGGAAAGCAGGGAAGCAGTTTCTGAACCAACTTTGCAAACATGCTCTGCTCTGACCTGTAACACAGCTGAAGTTAAATTTTGGCCAGAGTGAAAACAGTGGCAAAACTCCAACTGACATCACTGCACTGGTTTCCACAACTCAGGCCTATGTGCCAGAACTTTTCAATAGTGTTCAGTGCTTTAGCAGTTCTAAGCGGGATTTATTTAAGTTTATGGGCCAAACCCACAGCAATTCACAATAGGCTGAGGTATGGTTTGGAAATACAGAGTTCTCAGAGGAGTCCAACAGTGTCAGAGTCACGTCAATGTCCCCTGTTACCAGACTACAACATGCTTTCAGGTGGCTCCATGGGGATGTCCTAGTACAACTTCTGCACTCCTGATTGCTCCAAACAGCAGCAGTCTCAGTCACATTTGGTGTCAGTATCATTCCTATCAGAAAGCAGAATCCACACACCTACTCACCATCTAATTGCAGACTTAAATCTGTGGTGATCATCACCAAGCTGGACAAATGTGTTGTACATGAAATCCATTATAATTTGAACATTCAGTTCCTCAAAGCTTTCCTGAATCGCTGAGTTTTCAATAGTATTGTATCAGAAAGTACAGAACGAAAATAAAACAGGATCTGTCTTTTAAGCATAGATAGCCCTTAAAACATTTTATCAGCCTGATTTTTAAACAGGAAACAGCCTCCAGCTGACAAAAAAATTTAACCAACAAAGAAGTGTAAAGGAAAATTTCAGCTGATCCTTTAACAGAGCTGTAGAACACTAAAAATACAGCTTTTTCTCCTACGGAGAGAGGACACAATAAATGCAGGGCAGAGATATATTTCCAGACAGTGCATACTGGAGTGCTGGGTCCCGGTTCCTCTCTCTCATGTTTTTGTGACTATGGCTTGTACTTCTGTACAAGAAACAAACAAGCACAGAACCAGCGCTGTAAATGAAGTTTTATGCACTGCTTACACCTTGGCTGAAAAGTTAAAGAAGAGTTTACAGAACACAGAAACAAATTTACAAGAGCCATTTTAAAGCTCAGCTGTTGTCTGAGCTCTGTTTCTCATTTTGCTTTTGCTATGTGAATGTAGAAAAATGTTTTGTTCCTTTTACTACTTCTGGAAATTTGCCTGTGAGGCAAATATTAAGGTTGTTAAGCCCATCATCAGTAGCAGGTTCAAAGATATTTAAGATATTTAAATAGCTTGTGTATGAGGCACTAATCAAGCAACAAGGTTTAGGTGGAGACCTTTCAATGACCGCTTGGGTCTTAACTGTATTCACTGCTTGTACTTTGAATACTGTGAGAACATACGTGGATTTTGAGGAAGACTTTGCTATCAATCACAAAAGCAAACAGCCTCCTGGACTGAGAATGAAGGGGGGAAAAAAATTAATTTCCAAACCTACCAGTCAAGACAGCAGCATGAGTTCAGGAGCAGACAGATACACCATTATGCCATGTGGCCACCTTTTCAATTTAATGCCCAGGAATAAGGTTGGGGTTTTTTTCCCCTCCCCAGCGTGTGGTGTCTAAAGAAAGGTAACATCTTTGCAAAACTTTACACAGTCAAGTACCGACTGTTTACTTACTTGCCTTCCTGGAGACTGGAGAAGTTGAGAGCTCAATTTTCATACCATAAAACACAAGAGGAGGATCATATTTTAAGTGTTGTTCATTGGTAGTGTTAGGACTGCGGTATGTATCAAAAGGCTGTGAACAGCTTGAGTAGAATACAAGCTGAAACCAAAAAAATCTGTAGGATAGCATCTCATCTAATGTGTTTAATAAAAGTTGGATGAACTTTCTATTTGACTCAAAGGAATGTAATCTTTTCCAGATACAACCTGGGTCTTTGTTTATTTTTTTTAAAGATATTGCTTAAGGATCAAGGCTTCACAGAGGGCAGCGTGTAGAGGGACATTGTAAAACAAAGCTCTTCCCACTCAATTCTAGTGGCCAAGAGTCAATAAAAACTGCTTCTAAGAAAGAAGGAAAGTTCTGAAGTGCCTTGAGAACAGACAAAACGGGGGGGAGGGCATAACAGCAGATAGTCTTACTCCTGGGATCAGAACTGCAATACTGACTACAACAAATCCAAGACAGCTGCACGGTGGGAGAAGTTTTACACTTGGGCAGCTGGCAAGCTTCAGATAAAACCTGAAGTTTCAGCAGACTGACATAATACAAGCTCTTTCAGTTATTTCCCTTTTAAAGGCAAGTTGCTTGCCTCATGTTATTCACTGCCCCTTCAGCTGTGTTTGTATTCAACCCTCAAACTCCAGGCAGCTAAAAACACAGATATTATCTTGGAGTAAACAATACAGAATTTTTCATAATGAAGACTTTTAAACACATCCATCCATAAAGCTTTGTTCATGGTATAGGAGACTCATGCAGTCAGCCCCCTCCTGCACACAGGCTTTAAAGCAATCCTAAAGGGAAGGCCACAGCATTCCATAGGCTGCTCTCACAGTACTACTATGAGGGACCACTGAGTGAGCAGTCAGAAGTAAGTTACTCCTGATGGTAGGAAACATCTGTCTAGATCCCCCTTGGTCCAGCAGGGAACATCAGGCAGATGTGAAAGTTGTAATATTTCAGTGCATGCCGGAGTGAATGATTGTTGCAAGGAGAAAGGTGCTTCTCACCACAATCTACTGGGAGAACCAGGCAGGATGAGAGGACTTGAAGCATGTTAGTAAGAGAAACCTAAAAAGTCGGAGATTGACACTACTGTCCTATGTCCATCTTTTCAAAGGAATCTGGTAATTATGGACAGGCTGAGTCTCCAAAAGCACAGGAAGAGGAAGGCCATCTAAGAAGTTCTGAAGTATTAAAAGAATAATTGGATATTGGATCAACCCATAAGGTAGAGGCAATGTGTACTCATAAATTTTCACAGGAGAAAAGGAGTTAGAGAAGACAACGGGGGATTTCCTCTCCATGTCCAATACAGACATTTGAGGGAAGGCTTAAATTAACATGAGAGTCCTATTCCCTGCATGCTTACCAGAGGCATGGCTCAGAGGAACATTGCTCTCAGGTGGCTTAGCAAAGCTCTTGTGCTGTAGATAGGACGGGATTAGTACCAAAACCTAAAAGACCTGTTAACTGCTGCAATTGTTGTCACGATAACAGCAACAATGGGAGGAAGTATGTCTCGACTTGGGAGAAGACAATAACTCCCAAAGCATATGTTCTTTGTATGAGGACAGAAAAATACAAAGAGGTTTGTGGGTTGAGAAGATACAAAGAGGGAGACACAATAACAAACATCCACAGCCTCTGAGGAGCACCTGTGACATGGTGGGACATGGTGGGACTTTTACCATGGAAACTCACACAACTGCTGCAAACCAGATGAAGTGACTGCAAAGTTAAAAGTTCACTCAGCATCAAGCAGATGGCATCAGGTGAAAGGTTGCCACTGGATGTGAACATGGCACTAGAACTGGGGCAGGGATGGAGAAACATCCGAAATCAGGCAAGTCCCTGGCACGGCTCACAGATGAGATTTATGTGGTTTATTTTCCAGACAGTTAGGTTTGGAAGTTGACACCATTAGCTACAAGGATTCAAATACAGTCTCTGAATGACTGCAAGACTTTTTCCAGCAAGTTTATAGTTGTCAACACACAAGTTGGCAACCAAAGTGGCTGAAGTGTGTCCAATGGCTGCATTTCATTTAGCCCCTACCCACCCACATGCCTGATAACCTTCCTTTGTTACTGTGGAGTGGGTGGGAGCAGATGGTCACATCAACTGGAGACAGGAGAAAACAGGGCCGAAACAACCTCCTGAAGGAAGCACTCAGTTTGGTCTGACACACTCACATCACCTGGTCTTCACAATCTGCAGTACTGACACTCCTACTGCCCCTCCCAGACCAGTGCTACAAGGAAGTTTATCTTGCTATTTAGCTAAGTTTTCTTTACCATAACATCAAATCATGATTTCTAGTCCTACTGCCAGTGGACAGAACAATTTATTTATTTTTTTCTCTGTAGCAACTTCTCACGTACTAGAAAGATGCATCTTCTCTTCCCTCTGTCTTCTCTTTTGAGACAAAACCAGAACTTTTCACTCTTCTCTCATTAATCATGATTTTAGGACTCTGATCACATGTTCTCCTTTACAGACTCTACAGTTTTGAAGTACAGTACTCAAAACTGGACACATTCCAGCAAAGTATTACTAATACCATGTAAAGCCAAAGGATTATTTTGAGTTTTACAGATCATGTTAATATGCTGTTTGTTTTCAATGGTGTAACACTACTGTTTCCTGATGTTATTTAAATATTGCTCCTCTTCGGACTACACAGGTAATTGTCCCTACCTTCATACTTCAAATGTAATTTATTGGAAAATGGCCTAAAAAGCACCTAAATCAAAATTATATGAACTTTAACCTTGACCTTCAACATGTTTGTAACCCCTTTGACATAACAGTCTCCTAAGTTCCTTTTCTGCTTAAATATTTAACACTTTTTAGCCTGCTACTCTTCCTCTTACCACATATAGCACCTATAGCTAATTACCTCCACAGACATCTTAAACCAGCTGATTTAAGAACACAGGCAGACCTGGAGACAGGGAGAAGGCAGACACTGAGCAGTAAGGGCTTCCCTGCTTGCCAGGGAAAGGAAAAACACCTTGACACGATTACCATCAGAAATTACTGGAATTACTCATTTACCAAAAGCAGACAGCCAAACACTTCCACTGATGGAAGCTGGATGAGGGCATAGCAGGAACTCTGTTTTTGTAACATTTCATTATACCATACATACTACTTCTAAGACTACCTACTGATGCCAATGGAAACAGATGCCTAGCCCCTGCAAATTACTTCAAAGAATAAACTCCCTGTCACTGCTCTCTAGCTCCCTCCCTTTCTCAGCGAGTGTCCCAGTTTTGCAGGAAAGTCCCTTCTTTTCCTAAAAGAGCAAAACACATTTTCACACTCTCATCCCTCTGTGTCTAGAGCACCCAGCCCAGATTTCCATCTTCTTGCTTTCACTAAATCCCACTCTATTCCTTGGCTATCTGGCAAAACCCTGGACGTCAGTGCTTGCAGTGCACTGACTCCCCCCTCGGTGTGGAAGTGGGGGCCATGCAGCCAGGTGATGATGTACATGATGAACATGATAACTGCTCTAAAGTAGTAGGGAAGGCTTTCCTAGAGCAGCTGACAGACTAAGTGCAAGTTTACCCAAGTCACAGAACTCTGCCCTATCTTCCCACTGGAGAGCCTTCTCTCTAAAACCCTCAAATATTCCCAGAGGCAAGCAAAGCTTCCTAAAGGCAGACAGTTCCTGTGTTATCTACGTGAGAATTGGATTTTCTGAAAAATCATCTATTTTTAAACTAATCTTTGAACTCAAAAGCATAAAACCCCTAAACTGCCATGCTCTTCTGATACAGTTTTTATCCACTTGGCAAAGCCCCTCTTCACTGTCTATTTTACATTTCTTCAGTCACAGCAGGAGGACAGCTATGGACCTTGTACCTGAAACTTCAACAGTGAATAATGTTCTCAGGAAACAGAAATTGTATTAAATAATTTCTAATTATTTGAGAATCTACTTGTACAAGAAAATTACCAAATATCAACTTTAAGACGAAGCCACTGTTGAGAGTGAGTGGGTAAGTGCTTTGCCTGCAGAAAGCATACACCATAAGGTAAAAAGAAATAGAAGCAGGAAGTATTTCCCTTTGTGGTAATGCCTTAACTTCTTTAAACAACTGATAATAATTGGCCTAGTGCTGTTGCCTTTGCATAATTCTTGATGATTTCTGTGCCTTTGGGACATGTATATTTCAGAGTTAAGTAATCGGAGTTGCTTTTGGCCTCAAGTGCCAAGACCATTTCCATACAGAACAGTGGGTTGAAAAATTGTATCTGCTTAAGCCATGACTGTCCTACATAAACACTGACTGGGTTGTGAAACCAGAGAAGTCATTCAGCTGTGTATATTTGAAACACCACCTCTTATCTTTATTGTTGCCAAAGCAGCAAGATGATTGATTGGCCAGTGGTCCTCACTCACTGAGAAGAAGTCTTGTTTTACTGCTGAGGTGATTCATTCAACAGAGTCTTGCTAGAATCTGGGGTCCTTCCACACATTTCTAGCCTGAGAACTTCTAATTATGGTTTTTAAAGAAATTGTATTTAATAACCACTAGTAAATTTAAGTGCTAGTTACTGTTCCTAGGCAGGAAGAGATATATAAGCAGGCTACAAACTAAAATTATGTAATTACACTTCTAATGTTTCCTGACTTTGAGATTACCATCTCAGATGGGGGAGGAAAAGAGTTCTTATGCATATTTTCTTAGGTTTAAAGCCAAAGCAAAACTCAAAGCCTTAACCCATCTGCTATCACATCAGGTCACATTGACATAACACGTTCAAACATAAAGCTGGCGCCCTCAGACACACTGAGCTAACGTTTTTCTCTAGAGAAAACTGCGTAATTGGTAAAAGCCTTAACTTCTAGATAGCCACATGTGGAGTGGGGGAGAGAAATACACACCTTGACAGTGAATTGTATTACTGTTTTCTAAAGCAGGAAACAGCAAGACCTGGGATTCTAAGCTCAATTTTAAATGCCTTACAAGAATGCTTCCAGTAATTGCAGGTACCTTTCCATGTACTCTCTATTCCCCCAGCTCCAGCTTGTTCTGCTCTTCTCATCTCCTACCCATCATTTCTCAGCCTATCCTGCACTACTGTACATTTATAAATATGCCATATACCCCTTTTACTTCCCCCTTTGACTCAGAAACAGACACATTTTTTTATTATATTTTTAATATAATAGATTGCCTAGGAAAGTCTGTGTGACTTTCTAAGCCAACAAAGCAATGGGTCAAATTCAGCTCTGGATTATCTCCCACTAATTCACTGGACTAATGCTAAGGAGGAATTTGGGTCTAAGACTTTTATTAGAAGAAGTTGATTACATTCACAAGTCATTTACCACATAAAATTTTAAAGTCATCCAGTAACATGGGGAGTACAACAGCACAAGCAAACATGTGAACGTGAAGCAGATTGAACAAGCAGCCGCCAAGGGCAATAAACTAATAAAGAAATGGAGATGCCTTTGACTTAGGCCAGACAGACATTTATTGGAAGCCAAGATTAGTAAGCCTTACCACTTATAGTTACGTGATCGTCTTTGGAGGCACTCTGTGTTTCTTTTAACTGGATCTCTGAGCTCACATCCACTTTTCTTCCAGACAGCTCTAAATAGGCTTTGAGAGATGCAGGTACCTTGACTGTAATTGAACCTGGTATAAATTTAAGTGAAAGCTAGTTAGTTTAACCCTGAGATCAAAGCATGAAACAGGCCACTATTTCACTAACTTGAATCAAATGATCATTTGGTAGTGCTTGGTTGGGGTTTTTTAAAAGTCTTCAGACACAGTAACCTCTTTTTTTTGGTCACTGATAGGATAAATGAGGGTATCTTCATTTATCATAAACAGAGCACCGTATGTCTCATATAGAAATGGTATCACAGCATTTCCTTTGCAGACATGAAAATAAATAGTGACACACACCTTTAGCAATGTCTTTTGGTAGAGGATCTTATTACAGGAATGATCAAGGAAGCAAATATAATAGACCTCACAGCCATTATGACTTTAGATTTATCTTCTAGTTGCATATTGACATTCCTGAGCAAGGACAGGGCATCAAAAGTGACAAATAACCCAGTCACTGCAAGGCACATGATGAGAGAATTGCTCCTCTGGAAGGATGAGACGCCGCTCGCGTACCGTGAATGCTGGCAATTGTCTCTGCTTTACTGCTCAGGGCCAGCTGTTCACATCCTCCAACAGATGCAGTCTCAAAACTGACTAACCAGTTTAGACTATGCATCACCAAAATGTAAATTAGTAGCAAAACTGCAGCTTTGGTGGCCTGAATAATTCTGCTTTGACATTAAACCCAGAAATTGTGACTTCTGCTTCTCCTAAATATGTGCTTCTCTGCGTTAGACCAAAGGCAGACACTGGGCCCCCAAACTGCCCACATTAGTCATCTTTGGAATAACTGAGTCACAGTTTGGAAGCTCTGTCCTACACATTAGATCAAAAACCTGAAAAATTCAGAACACACTTCTTTTATATGAGCTCCTCAGTTTTTGCTCAATTTCAACATTCACTTTAGAAAAACATAAAACACTTTCTTGACATACATCCCAAAAGCTTAAGAAGAACAGCTTGGTAAGAAAAACAGCTAAGTAGCACCAGAAAGCAACCCTAGCTAAGCAATTTAGACTCAGCAGAAACACTTGCCTGTGACAGTTCTGATGAACAAGTAACTTCCAGTATAATTTAGGCCTGCATTTTGCTGGATACATAAAAGCCTTAGAATAAGAAAGGGAAAAGGTCTTCATCTTTGGGTCCTCTTTGGAGAGTTGCTCAGTGATGACTCATAAAAACCAACACATATGCAGCTCATTTATCACAAATGGGACATTTTCTACACTGCAGCTGTCGACAGTTATTCTGAATTTACAGGATAAACAGAAACAGAACTTCAACTTTGTCTTTACTAAACTGTGCTGCCAGAAGAGATGTCAGAGAATATTTTTAAAATAACATTAATTAGCTTTTATTAAATACATTCCTCTTTGCTACTATCTCAAAGAGACATTAACTTAGCAATAAGTGATACAAAAGATAACCAAGAAATAATATAAAAATAAACTTCTTTGCGCTAATGAAACCAAAATAGATTGTACAGAAAGATGCACCAATGATTTTAATGCATTGACACCATCAGTCACATTTTGAGTAACTGTTAGATTTTAACAGGGCACAGGCATTGTCTCACAGAAGACACAAGTGTACCAAACACCATGCTCATTTAAACCACCTGAAGTGCCTGACATGACATTAAAGTCAAGTGTAAAAATGCTGCAGTGTGTTTTGGCTTGTTTGGGACTTTTTTTGTTTGCCTGCATTTTGTTGGGATTTTTCATTTTGGTTTTTTTTTCAAAACTAGGACGAAGAAGAGGTACTCAGGGCTCTGTAATGTACAGTATCATATCTTCTGAATGGCAAAACTATGAATTCAACTTTAGGTGTGAGCTTTTAACTAAGAAGTGAGATTTTAGTGAGTAAGCAGGAGAAAAAAAGAAAAAATGGTAGGGGGTAAGGCTCTCCCATCCTTGCTTTTCTGCCTTCAAATTCTCATAGTAGGACATTTCAGTCAGAAGGCAGGAAAAATAAATGTGTGTCAGTTATCACTGCACATACAGCATCACGGAGAAAACTGTGCTCAAGGCAAAGGAACACTGTAACCCTAGCCAACTCTGCAGAATTCTGATGGGTATATTGCCAGGAAAAAAAAAAAAAACATTGAAAAACACAAACATTTTTAATCCATCTTAACTATCCTTGTCCCTTACAGAGCTTATTGAATTTTAAGTAGTAAAATGTAAGTTATTTTATTTATAGACATCTTCCAATAACGAGGCCAAAAAAAAGTAAATAACCAACAATCACAAACTATTTTTTACACACAGATTAAAAAAACCCCAAATAAACCCTTATTCCCTTTTCTTTTACATCAAAATCTGCCACAAAAAATATTTGATTTAGTTTGCTAACCTTTCTGGGATTTCAGATCCACTTTTCTTAATTGACTGACATAAACGTCTATCGTCCCATGATATGTAGAAGCTTTTAGACTTCCATCTGATGAATCTAAAAAAAAAAACAAAATAAAAGAACTCGTGTATCATTCACTCTTTTTAAATAAACATTTGCCAGAATCTTTCTTTATACCTCAAACTGATTTTTTTAAATTCTTCTGTGTTTCAGAAGTATAATAATAATTTACTGAATGTCAGACTTCACTTAGAAAAAGGAGTTTCTGACAAAAACGTATCTCCCTAGTTCAAAATTGGGGCACACAATCCTATGACTGTAGCTCTGCAGTTGTTCTACATCTACAAGGCCTCAACTGCACTGCACATCTTTCTACAGGAATGTCTTTATCTTTCTGTGAAGATCAAGCACCAAACTTGAACACTGAGATCTATTTTAGTTCCCAAAACAGTTCATTGGCTCAGACTCTGTGCAGGGAGAACTTTACCCCAGAAAGCTACCACATACAAAAACCAAGCAGTTGTTCACTGAAACATCTTGTTGCACAAATAACTGAGTACAGGCTTTGTAAAGTCTGATTTACTACATCTGAATTATCAACAAATGTTTAATATAGCAGGAAAACAGCATTTGTTCTGTGCCCTGGAAAAGGGAGGCCTAAATTTTCTTTTATACCTTATTAGCTGAAATTTATGATCACAAAACTTTGTGAAGAAGTGTTTTTACAAAAAGAAAGTCTTTAAGAAGCTTTAATTGTACACTTGAGTAGTCTTTAATTATTTGCAATGTATTCCATTTTAAAATACATAGACTTTCACAATATCCCAAAGAGTTTACTTTCAAACTACTGAACAGACTTACACCTTAAAAAAACTGCAAAGAAATTAGGAAGAAACTCTAGAGGAGCATAAAAAGATTACATTTGTACATGAGCAAAAGGCCATTACTGAAAGGTATTTTTAGAGACAATGCTAGAATTTAAAGCATCAGCAAGAAATCCTCAGATAGAGACTGGTTTCTGAGTATGCATAGAAAAAACCCAACAGTCAAACTGTCATAAGTAGCTAAAATAATAAAATCAAACCTGAATGAAACTTCCCATTTTAAGAAGTAAAAGTGTTAATGAGAGAATGAACTTGATTAATCACAACAGAGATGTCTCATATTAATGTTTTATGCTTGCCATACAGTTTTAGCTCTAAATAAACTCATCTGGAGCTTTTCTGATCCCAGATTTCAAGCACAGATGCCATAGATCAATTCATTGCTTACAACAGGAAAAACATGGAAAAGGATCATTACTCCACAGCTAAAGCTGATTTCTTTGGAGGGGAAAGTAATTTCTTAAAAAGCAGCTAATCTATACTTAGTGCGTTGAGAAAGTGAGAAGGGCTTTGGCTAAAAAGAAAACATTAATAACTAGAACTGGATGTGAATGCTTCTGCCATCTCAAGACTTTGTATTAAAGAACGTCTGTTCAAAATCTGGAAAAAAAAAAATTAACTCTTCGTTAATAATGAAGAGTTTTGCTTCTCTGAGTGAAAATGAAACCTCGATTTTAACTGACGACTTTTAAAAGGTTGTTCATAATAGTTGAAAAGTTAAAGGCATTAGAACTGGAAAATTTGGCACGCATCAACCTTTTTTATGAACATTTTAAGTAGTGATCACTTGAGATTTTCATGCAAAAGCTGTTTTTGCAGATATTCCCCATCAAATTTAGTAACAGCCAATTACCAACTCCCCACACAATCTTGACAGAGATTTTGTTGGCAGCAGATACAGGAAACATCCAGCCTTTGACTCTTCTGCTTTAAACAGAACATATAATAAGTTCCTTTATCTGTTTTAGGAAGAAAGAGGAGTCTCCTGTGACAGAACAGCAGCTCTCTCCAGGGAGAAGAACTACAAACAGTCCACACACCACCAGCTGATGGTGCTTTAGAGGGACAACATTTATCCAGTGAAGCCTTTCTCTTCCCATTCCTCAAATGTAAAAGCAGCTCCTGTGAGATTCTTCCCAGTGGGAAGATAACTTCTGTGAATCTGCAAGACTGAACAAAGTGTTCTGTCCTTGATCTTCAATTAATAGATATTAAAATAAAAAGAATTCTCATTTTGTGAGAGACTGGATTCTCTTCACAGAAGGCATCAACATGAACGAAGGATGCAGGAGGAGGGCAGCAGGGACAGGCTCACCAGGGCACAGATTTACCAGGAAAGCCAAAAACAACCTAGAGGGGCATGGAACACTTTTCCATTGAAGAACACTGTTTTGGGAGGACAACTTGCCAGATTTTGACTCCCAGAGTACCTAACTAATGTGAAGTTTCCTATGGCTGAAGAAACTACAGCAGAGTTTCAAAACCACCAAGAAGCTTGGCAGCATTAACCAAACACTAAACCTGACACTACAGAACTGTACAGTAAACAACTGTTACACTTGGACCTACAGAAGGAACATGAAATACACTTTATGGAAACAACTGAATATTATTTATGCCATGAATGTTACAGATATGATATTAAATACAAGTGTGTAGACACAATTAAGAATATCAAGAAACATGGAATTGTTCATCACTTCTGCAAAGTCCATAAAGACGCTGTTTTGTGTCTCTAACTCTTAACAAATAAAGGGGGAAAAAAAGGAAAATGGATTAAAAAAATCCCAAAGATGAGGGGATATAACAAAAAAGTGCCCAAATCTAAATAAATACATAAATATTTCAACAATGAAAAATTACCCTATACTAAGAAGCACAGGCTGATAGGACAAAATACATGACAAATAATAATGGAGACAATACATATTTTATGGTTATGACAGAACAAACCTAAGGCCATTTATTTTCAAATATATACCCAGTGTTAGCTGACGTGAATGCGAATAACTGAAGGTAAAAATAAGGAAAAAATGTATAGTTTGAATTCGGAGTTTGCTAAGGACTGACAGGCGAAAAGTTTTCTCCAGGTTTTTCAAGGGGAAAAACAAGGACAAAGCCTTTTACTGGAAATGGAACAGGTCACTCTTGAGCAGCTCCAGCTATTCAAGAATTTACTGGTACTAGAGAAAAGATGAAAAAAAGGGCACAGCAAAGCAAGATGTCCTTGGCAAAGTCTTTGTTAAGTTTTATAAAAAATAAATAGAGCTTGAAGAATAAGACCTAAGTCACATAACTTGAGAAAGACTGCACAATTAAAGATCAGTGAAAGGCCTACAAAGATAACAGTATCACTTCTCCCTTCACTTTATCAGCCAAGCACTAAAGAAAGGATTAAACACCAATGATCTTTCCTTAAATCTAAGGAAAAACATACTTTTCCTAATAGCACTTAAAGACTGACCTTGTTCATGGTAAAATCAGTGACAAAATCAATCTCAATAGGAATACAAAATATTTATCATGATTTGATTACAGACTGGAGAAAGCATAAAATTCCAACATATCCAAAGTACGATGAAGATTTAATTCCCGCTTAACTAGCTATCTAGTATTGCTTATTGATAGAAAACTGGCAAATAGTCTTGTTTTAGTTCATTGTTCCAAAACATAAGAAACTGAAATATATTCACTAAATAGACTTCACTATTATTTATTATTTAGAATTCACTAAACTGCACACACTACTGAAAAATCCTTAGCAGCCCTGACTATACTCACCAGGGGGACCTGGCAAAACAAATGATGCAACACACAAAGCAAAGACATCTCTCATGAAAACAATTCCTTTCCTAACCAAGTTATCCAGACTATCCTTTTACCTCTTAATGATCTATTTGCTACCCAAATTTTTAGTTATATCCATTGGTTGTAAAGGCCATAGTTTCTTTCTGATAAATTATTCTGTTGCAAAAAAACCCCAACCAACCAAACCACCTGGCCTGTCTAGTTTGAAGAAAAGGAAGCTGCAGGATGACCTCACAGCTCTCTGCAGCTTCCTGAGGAAGGGAAGGGCACAAGGAAGTGCTGAGCTTTTCTCCCTGGTGTCCAGTGAAGGTATGCATGGGAATGGTTTTTTTAAGGAAGCATTTTCTGACAGAAAATGCTTTCTTACAGAAGGTGTTGACAGAGTGGTCAAACACTGGACCAGGCTTCCCAGACAGGTGGTCATGCCCCAAGCCTATTGGTGTTTAAAAGTCCCTACACAAGACACTTCAACTCTCGGCCATGCAGTTGGACTGGGGGATCACGGTAGGTCCCTTCCAGCTGAAATAAGGGATAAGGCCTTGAGCAAACTGGTCAAAGAGGAGGTGTTCTCATGTTTTTAGAGTTGAACATGTGGATCTTAAAAGTCTTTTACCTTTAGAAAAATCCATAAAAATACCAGGGATGTTTAATGCTCTTTAGGAAAAGATGAAGTCTAACTAGTGCTGTCAGAATTGAAATCTGAAAAATAAAGTTTCTTCAACTGTGTCTTAATGTTTAAGCTGAACCTGGTTAGTTAAGGAAAATAATCATCATCTGTTGATGGAAAAAGCTACCTCCTATATTGAGAAATCTTTATTTAACCACTCTTCATACCCTATGAGTTTATTTAAGAGAAGGAAAAACAGCCTAGCAAGTCAAATTTAATTCTGTGGTTTAATGACTAACTCACAAGAATGTGTCAGCATTCATTCTCCAGGAATGTTAACACAGACCTCTTAGAAACATAAGAAGAGTTGTTAACAGTCCCTGAACAATTCTTAGAGATTGTCCCTGAAAGATGCTTAGTGAGTGACAATAGTTAACACCAGTAGCAGAAGTCTTCAGGATCTGGGCCTGAGGAAATCCTTCTACATTCAAAAGACCACTGAGTCTTGTCTATGATTTTGTTACTTCAATTTTCTGCATTAGCAATAATTAGAATTTGAATTTCTCACTTTGGTGTTTGTGTGCTATAAAATGCACTGATATAAGGTATACCATAGTTGATAGCTCTGAGTTACCCTGTTGTATAAATGCCCAAGTTCCCAAAAAAGGGTTTATGAGCTATTTTCATTTCTGAAGGAAAAACTATTAGCATAATAGTTTGAAAAAATTGAAATTATCACAAGCCTTCCCATCATCCCCCCAAATAAGTAATACATCAATGATTAGCTTCCTGATATAAAAATTAAACATAGCTAATCATTGATAGCAATAAATATAAGATCAAGAACTACATTAAAGGCACAATTGCATTCGATGTACACTTAAGTGTTTTCTTGTGTCCTCTAATCCCATCTTTACCTAAAAGATGACACCTAGACTCAGCCTAACTTGTGCAAAGCCCAGTGACTATTGTGTATCAAGTGAGATCCTGTGCCTCACCCAGCCACAAAAGGCTGAGTTTGGAAAGGGTCTTGTTCAGCCACAGTTATCAGTGCTACTCCCGAAAAGGAGGCAAAGACGTGTGAAGTCACATCTTTTATACTTACCCTGTGAATATTTAGCTTTTAGAAAGGAGAAGGGAAGAGCAAGAGATAGAGAAGGCAGAACCTACCTACTGTGATACTTCCTGTTTTGGTCTGAAGGTTGGTGTTACCTACAATGAAAAGGGGAAAAAATATTGAAAAACATATTATTGAAACATATTATTTATTTATTTTTAATATAGTTGCTTTACAAACAGAAGTCTCAACATTTGTGGGTAATAATGAAGTGATTCCAGCCAAGAAAAACACTGAGTGAAGTCAAAGACACCACCTGGATGTGAGAGAGAAAACAAAATGTACAGAGGCATGTGCAAGGCTAATGCACAATATTGTCTTATTTTATTGGGGCATTTTTTTAAATTGCTCTGATGTTGCGACAGCACTACGGATGATTTAAGTTCAATCGGATGTAAAACATAAACAGTTTCTATTTTCCTCTTTTATGCACCTATACCCCATCTCTGCTGAAGAGAATCTTGTGTGTTATCTTCATAGGCTACTTCCTGGACCCACTGAACATTTCCTACTCCCTCCAAACTTATTCTTATGTGCATGACAATCCCTTCTCAACATTTCCATTGACTTCAGTCTGATTAGGTTCGGCAAACTGGAGAATATCAAACAAAAGTGTGTAAGGCACAAAATGTAAAATGGTCTTCTACTCAGCTTGCATCACTTTAAACAGGCACTGGCGTTCAAGCCTTAAAATTTCAAAATATTTATTCTTCCCTTTCACCAAAAACATCAAGAGAATCTGGAAGGAGGAGAGGTACCCCATAACACAAGAGCCATCTATACTACTAACAGTCTAACTAAATTGTACAAACTTCTACAGCTCCATGTAAAAATGTCTCACAGAAAATGCTGTAAATTAAAAACTAAACCACAACACATCATCCCTGCCATTCTCTCATGCTCCCAAGAGAAAGACAAATGAAGAATAAGGGTGATCACAGTAACTGAGTCCAGTTTAGTAATACACAGTAGCCATAATTTTCAAATCTTTCAGAAGAGGTTTTAAAAATTGCTAATGGATCAAGCTCTACCCTATCTTGTGTAATTACACAGTAGTAAACAACCATTAGGGCAGAATGCATTCCACTGTATATGACCTGTATTTTTCTTAGTGGTTCATGGGCTGAAAGCTAGAAAAGCAGCCTATCATCAACAGTCTTAAATTCATCTTTTCAAGCACATACTGTACAAAATATTTAGGGCTTCTGAAAATCAGAGCAGAAACAAAAGCGTATTTCAACAACCTTGAAAGATCTTTGGCTTCACTCTGCTGTTTTTAAAAGGCATGTTACAATCATCCCACCCTTTCCCCCATTTTATCATGACTGGCACTTAGTTTGGTAAAACCTACAAAAAGACCTAGGGTTTTGTCAGCTGGCAGTTCCCATGGAGCTGAAGGTAGATTATATTCTGCCAGCATATAGCCTCTGGGTCTGTTCTTTCTTTTCTGTTTTGATAAGTAGATCCTTGAAAAATATTCAACATATAGCAATCAAATTCCTTTTAACCACACACCTTACATCAGAACTACCAATGCTGTGCAATGTCAATAAAACATGAAAAAAAAAAAGTGTGAAAAGCTCACTTCAAACATCTAGCTAGAACAAAAGCTGCTCTTGAAGCAGACAGGAATGTCCTGCTCTGCTGTGTCCTGCACTGTCTACAGACAGTGCACAGAACTGCACTTTTGGTCGTTTAACTGTTCTCTTGAAGGCCAACACTTAACTCGGGACTTTTAAGTTAGGCAAGTATTTCTTGGGCATGTCAAGGGCAAAGAGAGAAAGACCTGACTAGAGGTAATTACCAGTTCAATTATTACAACCAACTGACTTCAGCATTGTAATGCAATACTATGATATCCAAAATATAATAATTTTAACAGAATATTGATAAAAGTGACTTAGTGTTTTGGAGTTTTGTTGCTTCTGAAGAGTCATCTTTTCTATCACCTACAAGCTCTGCTTCTTCACGAACATTGTAAAATTTCAAATTACAATATTGCAATCAGGATCAGTAGTGTAGGACCGGGGCAAAAGATGGCTTTTGGGAATAAAGGCAACACTTTATGCTGTGTTATTTATATTCTTCCATTTTTTTGGAGGCTCTTAACAGGGCAGGATTATTTTGATACACAAAAAAGGAAAATAAACCATGATGCAGCTTTTTACCACTTTAGAAGTTAATTTTATTTTCATTTCTTGTAGACATGTCTGTCCTTTAGTCTGATGAGAATTTAAAATGCGAAGTTACAATTCCACCCTACATAAGTGAAATCCAGAAATGTAGCTGAAACGTATGGAACACACTTTGGTATATCAAGAGGTATATTTTCTGGAGGGATTACAGAATGCCAAGCTCAAGCATTGGACTGTACTACCTTTGGAAGATGGCAGATACTCTACTTTGTCTTATTCAAGTCATTGACAAGGCAATTGTATGTTCACCCTCTCCTGTATACACATTAGTGTGCAAATACATGAAGTAACCACAATAACCATGTTTTCCAGTGTGATTCTCTCAGATAATGAAATTGTTACTAGACTATGACAGAATCAAAGGTCAAGAGCAAATATAAAGTCCTGCACAGGCTTTACTGATGTAAAGCAGTAAAAGCTGAATGCTGACTGTTTGCAAAGAAGCTTTGCAGGTAAGGACCTGGGCATCTTGATGGACACCATCTCCAGGGGGAGTCAGTAAAGAAAGTCAACTGAATACCAAGCTGTATGATTAGGAGTATCAACAGCAAGTAAAGCCCTCCTGTGAGACTGCTGCATTTAGAATATTGTGTCCAATTTTGTGCTTTCAAGTCAGGAAAGACACTGGTGTATTTAACTAAGGCCAGAGAAGGGTATTGAGAAGATTTGACCAGGCTACAGACGCTCTGAGAGAATCTCTTTGTTTTGCTTTAAAAGGAGAAGGCTGAGGAAGAGTCTTCTCATGGTCTTCAACTACCTGATTGAAGGGCATAGAAAAAAAAGACATTCTTCTCATGGTGATGCAGCAAGAAGGAAAAAGTAGCAATAATGGATACAAGTAATAATGGAAATTATTTTTAAAAAAAAGGTTTATTCCCCACCAGAAGAATAATTTAGGACTGGACCAAGATGTCCAGAAAGATCATGCAATCTCTGGACTTGAAAACATTCAAAGCTCAACCAGACAAGGCCATGAGCAAGCTTGCTCTAACTGAGCCCACTTCAAACATTAGTTGGGAAGGAATTTGATATCTAGTCCAAATTTAAGCTAAAGGTATAAAAGAAATTAATAATTAATGCAACTCAACCCAAGACTTTGGGACAGCTGCAAAGAGGGGTTTCCTGTTCCTCCCACGTGCCCCTTTGTAGAGAAAGTTCACTGTAAGAAATTTCTCAGGATCAGATTTCTTTTTCAAGTGTCAACTGAAAAGCTTACGAGCACCTGACATCTCTAATGCCTGTTACAGAAGGTGATGAAAATTACCCAAAATCAGCTCCTTCAAAACAACGCATTACTCATTTGCCACAGGAGCATGAAGCATGCAAATGAGCAATTGCAAAAGTTTGAGCACTACCAGTGTTGTGATTGTACAGCCTGAGTTTCAACCACACAATGTGTCTCAGACAGGTTTGTAAAGTCTGTGCTGCCCTAGCTTCAATTTTCCCAGGGGAAAAGCAATGAAATCTAGCTTAGTTTTGTGCATGATGTGCTGATTTGATGCCAGCTATAGCGTCAGCTGCAGGGAAATGATGACTTTAGCTGCCCAAGAACAATCTGTCCAGGTGTTTACAGACAAAACTAATAAAATTTAACCACCTCATGAGTAAAAACCAGAAGTGAAAGTAACCATTTTTTTCTAAAAGAAATTTACAGTAGGAGTTATCTTGTCTGCTAATATGTGTTTGTATGTGTACTTTAAAAGCCTTTGCTCTTACTATTAAAACATGATTGAGGAACACGATATTTTACAGAGAAAAATAGACTCAAAAAAAAAACCCAACCCAAAAAAAAAGACTTGAATTACCAAGTCAATGTTCATGTGCAATTTTTTTAAAACAAACAGCTAAAATAACATTAGGTGTTCCAAACCCATTTAGTAGAGAGGTCATAAAAATAATCCCGAAGAAACGTAAGAAATGTCTGCATAATTTGGATACAATTCTATTTGTTTTCACATTGTTCTTCAGCTTAAAGACAACAGGCATTACTGAAGGAAGTAAGTCATTAACTACAGCAGTTATGATTTCATTTTTGTACCAAGAAAATAAACTCTTGGATGTGCACAGGGACATGAACCTGCTCACAAACTGATCACTCCATAATATCATTATATTATATAACATCAGAAAAAACAAAACAGCACAGCTTATCAGACAGAAGTACCAGACAGAATACAAGTCTACATGTTAGAAAAATACAAGAACAAGAGAAAAAGCAGCTTATTTCTGTCTGTGCATGCTAAAATTAGCTTTAACTAACAGGTTTAGAAGCCATTCTCACATTTAATATAAATGGACAGAGTTGCTCCTTCAAGGAAGAAAAAAGTCATTTCTCAAGCAACATGGCAACATAAAATTGCTAAGAAATTGCAGCAAATTCTTTCTAAGGGATATAGCTGAAAATCTGGAACTCTGAGCTGAGTAATTTTCTTTGTACATCCTCCAGTTTGTTTTACTCAATGTTAAATCACCACAAATGCATTACAGCACAGTCTGAATTCAGTGGGAGTTTTGTTAAGTTAGAAAACCACACCAGATCTGAATCTCAACTGCTGGTTAAATAAAATACTCTGTAGTTCATTAATTTTAGTTCTAGGGGAAGGACACCAAAGGGTGAATGGATTAGAGACTGCTAAGAAGTTCTAAGAACTTCTTTTTAAAACAGAAACTGTCACCACTCCTAGTATAAGGTGCTAGCAAACACACTGGCTATTTCTAATAAAACTTCTAATTACAACTGTCTCCTACAATAGTTCTTAGCAGATGATGATACAGTTGCTTCTCCTATGAAGAAAATAAAGGATGGGGAGAGGGAAAGAGAAGCCTCCTAACAACTTTTAGTATCATTTCCATTGCTGAATTTTAAAATATTTTGATGTTCTTAGTATGTCTGACATTTCTTTCCTGTAATATATGCTTTTTGCTATTAATAACTGTCCTTAAGAAATAGTTTTTAAAAATACAGTCTGCTAGGTGGCAAAAAACCAATTAAGTCTCTAATAGAGACAGAACTGTTTTGCTCATATTCTGTGCACAGCTGATTTAGTGATAGTCTACTGCGTTAGTCTATTTGTTACTGTGAACATTTCTGAACACTTTCAAAGCAGCTAAATTTGTGACAGATTTTCCTTCTTACCATGAACACTTCCCAGCATAATATCACCAGATTCTGAAGAGAGAGATGCTGATTCTGCATAGAGATACTTAGTTTTCAGCAGCCCATCGTCAGTAGATATGTTGATGGTTGTCCCCTGCAGCTTCTCTATATTTACACTCTAGGAGAAATAAATACAATGGAAAATTTGTCATCACACCTTGAAAAAGCAGATGGAAGTAATATTAAGACACAAAACAAATGGAAAGCAGTTGTTGGTGCAGGACAAATGGAATCAGGTTCTTAGTTAAAAGCTACACAAGACTAAACAAAAAAACCTCTTCATCCAAGAGCTCTGACCTAAGAACTAACGATTCTTCACAACATTCCTATGAGTTACTACATCCATCGTTCAGGTGAAGAACCCAACTAGTCACAAACAGGTGAAAGAAAAAACTGGATTTAATTTTCAAAAATTAAACACTTCATTTGGAAAAGTAAAAAAAAAGTATTAACTTTAATAATGAAGACTGAATCTTCCTATAGCATTATGACACTTAAAACATTGGTGACCAGTTTTCTGCCACCACAAACTGAAACATCCACTGTCTTTGTTACATAAAGCTATTTAGGAAGATTTTTAGCTGGCTAACTTTGCAGACATACCTTTGGTGAAGGTTTGCAAAAAAGCCCCACCCAGCTGCCCTTTTTTCTCAGCATAATTTTCCTATCACCTTGGTTACTGAGGCTTCTATTCTTGGACTTAAGCCTCAAGACATACAAAGCCTTGAAAAACCAAGGATAAGATCTCCATTTCTACTTCTTTTCAATAGAAACAGCGAGAAAGGATAGAATATGAAAAGTTGCACTATGGATTTGAGAAATAAAAGGTGACAGATGAGATTATTTACGTAAAAGTGATGAGCCACTTGATATAACTTCAATCTATTTGAACAAAACAGAACAATTCACGGGCTTGTGCAACAACCATATGAAACGGAATTCTATTCTTTCTCAGTTAAATTTGATTTATGATGGAAACATGCAACAGTTCATACTTGAACCCCCACTCAATTTGTTTTTATTTTGCTTATGCAGACTTTCAGTGAATTGCGCAAAATCCTTATTCATTACAGGCAATGATACATGGCTTTCCAGATCAAACTGTGCCTCACTCCAATTATCTTTAAATCCTCCTTGTCATTTTAGCATTGCCATCTTGTGCAAAAAGAGTCAATATAAAAAAATAAGTCTGTTGACCCTCCCAGTCTAATATTATATAAAGAATAAGCTGTAGATGAAGCAAGAGGTATTCTGACAGTCACTAGTGTTGCACAAACTCAGTGCTGCATTGTGTCCCACAAATTGAGCTGAAGAGACTGGTTTAGTATGGACTATATGACAGCCAAACTATACTGTGGCCTTCCCCACCCATTCATACTGAACTTCTAAATTTTAAGATTACATAATGGACTACTGGCTTAAGACTTTTCCCACGATGCTACAATACAGATTAGGTCTCCAAGAATTTAACAAGTCACGTTAAACCTTAATAAAATCAAAATGTTCCGCTAGAATTAGAGAGACACGACAAGCAATACCTACAATCACTGCAGGTGTTGCTACTTAGAACTATGCTACAGATAAAAACAAAACCCAACAGTATTAGGGCACAACTTGTCACTCCTGAAAGGGACAGCAATTCAGCTTTTCATCTTCTAATGCTTGCAACGAAACCCTAATAACCAGAGATCTTAAACATAAATTTACATTGCATCTGTCCTAGGAATGCTTCCCACAAAGTACTCCCCCACTCCCTGACCCTGCATTGCAAAGTGCAAACCTGCTGTGACACATGGCCACAGCAGCGAGTAAAGGGAAAGCCACTCTTATTTCAGGCTCTACGATCTAACCTGTTCTAAAGGGTTAAATGACTTGCAAAGAACAGTTCCCATTTGAGCAGGGCCATCATTGATACCAGCACAATGAAAATAGAGCAAAGCATACTTTAAAAGGGAGGAATAAAATACTAATATCTGCATAGTTTGGGTACAAACTGGCTGTCTTGTGGCATTCCTAACCAGGCAAAGAAAAGTTGAAAAAGCTACCTCTCTTACTATAAAATGCAAGTTTTAACTCTAAGGCTGGTAAATGTGTTGGTGTGTGAGATTGTTTACAATAAAGCACTTAATTTTTAAATAAAATAATGTATCTAAATAACTACTTTTCTTAAAACTGCACAGTAATAGAACAGGTTGTCTCAGCTCCAGATAAAAACAAGTTGCTATAAACAATAAAACAAAAACTAGCAATACAAAGAACACTTGTTTCAGAACAACCCAAACCAGGGTAGGGGCAGGCAGAGGAGGAAGTCAGACTGCTCAAGTATAAGAATAAAGAAGTATTTTAGATGGGGAAAGCATGGAAAAATAGGATTGCTTTTCAATGAGAATAAATATGTTTTCAATCCCAAATTCTTTAACTCTTGTGGATTTTTGGCAGAACATAGATGTCTGGCTCTACTAAGCAAGTGTTATAGAAAGGTCCCCGTGGCACAGATTAGCTAATAACTCCCCCATCAAACAAATTTCATTATTTTTGTCCATTGAACCACTAGATCTTCTGGAAAAAATTCCTTCCCTTGGGCATAGAGCCTTGGGGGTTGCAGTTACTGAAACTGACCACATGCTCAAGTTCCATTGGTTTCATCTGCATAAATCAGACTGAGAATGTTTTTGCACCTGAACACATTTTCAAGATAAAAACTAACATCTTGCTTATTGTTTAAATAAGACATATACAGCTCCTTCCCTACCTATTCCTGCTCTTGGCCTTCCTTTTTGTGCTATCATTGTTCAAATATTTTACTAGTGTCTTCTCCCATTGCTCCCCTTAAAAAATACTCTCCATTTCTCAAGTGTTTAGTGCCTTTTACCACATCCTCTCCCTCCCCACCTCCAGGAGGGGGCTGGAAATGCTGACAGAGCCATAATTACATAATGATGACTGCAACTGATGGAAGAAACATGTCATACAAACACACAGAGGAGACATAAGGCTGACTGATTATTAACAGAAGTGGCCAACTGAGAAAAGAAATCTGTCCTTCCTAACTACACTGCAAAGTTTGTTAGTGAGACGTTCAATAAAATAAGCCAAAATATTGTTCTTTAGCTGTGACTTCGTGCTAAAAGGACTCATTTCTCTCAAATTACTACAGCTTTACAACTCTAAGATTGACTTATTGCAATATTACACACTATATACAAATATTTATGATCACAAAGAAGCACTTCAACTGAATCTGTATGAAGATTGTTCTATTGTTTCAAAAGGATGATGTTTCTGAAAAGAGTTAATTTTTAAAAAAGCATTTAAAGGCTCAAAGCAAAACAATCTTCTGAGCTATGTTTTCCCATACAGATACAATTATTATACTTACTACATAAGAGGCAGTCTAACACCCACTACACAGAAACACAGATAAATTAATGCTGACAGTTTCTGGAAAATCCAATGGTAACTTGGTTATTTTACAGCAGGACATTAAGAACAGCTCACAGCTGGCTCTAGGTAAATGAGTATATGACCTGGGAAGCCAACCTACAAGGTGTGAACAGTGCCAAACAGCACTTCACAGAGGTGAATTTGGAAGCCTGGAACTTAATAGTTTGGTCTCAAATCTATACTTGGCAATGGAGAGTTACCCCCACTCTCCTTCTGATTCTTCCCAGTGCTGTTGGTTTAAAGGGTATCTATGGATTCTGACAGAGCACACATCCAAGCTACTTCCAGACTTGGCTTGGCTCCACGTGTTCATACAGCAACGCCTCAGATCCAATGAACCCTAAAGCAACCAGTTGCATGGACATTATGATACCTAAACATTCAAGTTGAGCCTAAAAACAAGACTGGGTGCAAGAACTAGAGTTTAGGGAGTTTAACTCTACATTATTTTAAATAAAGGAGAATTGCCTACTTATGCCAAGAAACAAAACCTGAGCACAGTAGTTTGTGGTTAGTCTCATACTGCCATCTACTGAAAAAAAAGCAAGCCAGTTCTCTACAAAACTGTTTTCCTGTTTGGGATTCTTCCCACTGCATCTCATAGCAAGATTACATGTGATTATATTTCCTCAGCTGCAAGGAAATCGGCAAAACCTTCTACTCTTCCATTATTACAACTGTGTAACACTACAAGTGTACAGCATGTACAAATATCAAGCCACTATCCATGAGACACTAAATTTAACTCCTGGGCCTTCTGCAGAGTCCAACTGCCTAGGTATCAGCCAAGGAGAAAATTTAAGAATGTTGTAAGAGGTCTACATAATTAAAGCTGAGGGGTTGTATCAGTAGAACAACCTCTGTGCTGATGGAATGATCACATGCTTATTCCTGCTTTCTGTGGAGCCTGTTTATTAATCCAAATCAAGCATAGGCTAATATAATTTAACAGACAAACCTAAGAAACAGTGAAATTACAAACAACCAATGAGGGTTATTTACATATTCTTTACCACATTCTTCAAATTTAATCATTTTACAGCAAACAAGCAGAATAAGCCATTGAAGTGAAAGTTTTACTTCCTACTTACACCTTTTTCTGTTGCACAAATATCTGTATTTCCATAAAGTGTTCCAAGACCAATTACTTTGCCACCATTTGTCCGTATATCAATTTTATGGCTCTGAAAAAAATTTAAAAATCATACAGTTAGGATAACTTGTTCACTAGTTATGGTTATCTTGTTTTTCAAGTTGTACCACATTAACCACCGCAAACCTCAGTCCTGCAAGAAGAACCAGGTTCTACAGAGTTTCACTGCACACAAATTCTAATTAAAATGGTTTTGCATAAGGCAAATCTCAAGTTTCTAACAAATAAGTCAGGTTTCAAGTAAAAACTGCTCTATAGCCCTTATACCTTTCAGGTGCTGCTGCATACAACCAACAAGAGAAAAAAAATACAGAAATACACATAAACCAATCTCAAAAAGCCAAAAAATAACACCGGGTCTTGAGAATAAAATGCAATCGTTTGTAAAAGGGAAAAGAAATCTTTAAAAATTCCGGTTTAAATAATCTAATTGTATTCATAAGCTGCAAATTCAACAAATCTGACTTCAAGAAGTCTATAGATCTCCACAGCAAAGTTCTTTTGCTTAAATTCACTAGCATAAACATTGGAATAACAGAACTCTTAAAAGTACTCAACAATTTTTATACTTAATGCTGAATAAGCTTATACACACACACACCCCCCCTTTCCTTCATTCTCCCACACCACCACCTCCATTTTCAGATATATTAGTTTCTATTGAAAAATATATTATTCCCATAGCTTGTATTTAATTTAGGATACCATCTATTAAATTTGACCACCAAATATATCAGAAATACTCAAGAAACTTAGTATTAAACACTTTTCTGGATAAGGAACAAATTGCATTACCTAGGTCTAATCAGATGGCAAGAAGGTTAAGGACTTATAAAAACTTACATCAAATTTCCAATATGGAAAACATGGAAATACACTTCTCCAACACATTCCTGATGAAACACCAAGAACCAGAAGTGTCATGGGGTTTCATAAGACAAGAGTAATTCTAGAGCAGAGTTTCTTTTGTGTTCAAGTCTTGCTTCCCCCTCTTCTTTTAAAGGTGTTCTCACAGTAAAAAACCCCTCACTTGACACTACAGTAGTGCTTCAGACCTTTTAAAGGCTGGAAATCAATCTGTTTCATTTGTTTAGAAGTGTAACTGAACAGCTGAGTTTTCTCTCCTTACACAGTGACATGATGAATTAAATGTTTCAATCTGGCATCACAGTTCCATTGAGGCAGTCACCCCAGGCTTGTTATCAGAAAAATGGTTAAACAGCAAATCCTCCAAATATATAACTTGAGGAGAATATAGGAACTCGCAAGACTGGAAGAACTGGTGTACAGCAAGGGCTCACCGGTATGGCCACTGATAGTTCAGTAAAATAAAACCACAACATACACACTAATTCCCCCATCCCAAATTATTCTAATATATTCTCAAAAAAAAAACCAACCAGGCTTTCAGAGGTAGGTATCTCTAGAGATACGTAACAGACAGAAGGATTTGCTGAGAGAAGAAACCCACTTATAATGGTCAAGTAGCTTTTTCACTTAGACGGGATATTCCACCAGCTGAAAGAAAAAAACACTAATTTGTCATAGGGCTTCTCTGAGCAAGGGAGAAGGGTTTGAGTAAAGAAGAGGCAAAAGGCTGTCAAGGCCTTAACAGATGTCAAAGGAAAACCAGAAAAAATTGTTCAGAAGGAGAGAAGGACACTGGTGCAGGACAAATCAGGCTCAGATATGGTGTGTGGTGAGGAAGCATAGCAGGTCCTCTGCCAGCGTGAGCGAGATGCCTGGAAATTCTTGTTATCACCAGCACAATCATAGAGTGAAAAGTAATTGAGGAACATGGAAACATATTAAACAATTAAAGGGTCTCCCTGGTCACACTGTCATTGATGGACTGTAATAAGAAGCAGGAGGAAAAAATTAAAAAGAAGAAGCACTGCTTTCTCAATAAAGAATTTGTGAATGATTCATACTCTGAAGAAGACCTAGATGCCATAACTGTATTATGGACTTACTGCTGCTATCAGTCGACCTAGAGACTTGGAAGGTACAGGGTGAACCAGACTTTAGCCAATTAAAAAACAACCACCACCCAAAAAAAAAAAAAAGCCACCTCAATAAACCAACTCTCAACACATCTCACTGCCTGGGTAATGTCTACCACACAAAAACTGCCAGACAAAATCCATTAATAAGCCTCATAGAGACTCATCCTTTCAGTTCAATTACTAGCATGCATGATTAAGGAAAGTAGATGTCAAATCTCCAAGTCTTTTGTAAAGACACTGGAGATTGTATAAAAAAACCAGCATGTTTTTTGAATTACAAATTATACTAACAAATTCTTGTGAGCTAAGAAAATTAGCAGTTGTGAAGCTGTTTGCTGGTGCCCTTGAATAATCCCCACGTGACCAGATTTTTTTCATTTAAAGTCATTCATTGATCAATGATCATCTTCTCTCTCCTATAAAGAAAGGGTGTCCTGCTTTGGTAGTTAATGAGGTTTGTTAATGACAGAGAAGGAACATTAAAACAGCTTTAATCCATCCAGGAGAGGGCACTATCACTTCAGTTTGCTTAGTAAAGCACATTCCCTAAAGGGGAATCAGCTCTGAGGTTTCACTACAGCACCTGGTCTATAAATTTTTAGTAGTTTTGGGAAAACCCTGAAGGCTAATACTTCTGCTTCTCACTAATAATTCTGCTTCTCTGATAATACACAATATAATTCCTGAAGCTATATTAGAAAAAATTAGTTCAGTCGCCTTACTAGAACTACAGTACTTAAAAACAAGATTAGACTGAAACCCAGATCTTAATTTTTAAAATTCAAGATTTTTCACATCTTGGATTGTATTTGAGACAAGATTCCCAGAAGATAAGTTATCAGTCTTTCCTCAAAATCATCTTTTTCCACAACACCACAAAAAATTCTTGATGTGATGGCATGCCGTGATTACTGTCATTATTGCTGGCCAAAACCACCTTGTTTTCTCATATTATGCAGTTTCTCATGTACTACTGTTTTCATTATTATATAACAGCATAAGTTCTAAACAAAATTTTAGACAGGCATCACATCATATTGTTACCTTTTCATTAGATTTAGGTACCTTTATAAGAGTAATATGGTCAATTACACAGAATCTGGAAGGTTCAAGTTGTCTATAGTTCCCTAGATGTAGGGTAAACCTAGCTCTACTGTATATTAAATCCGTCCCTAAGGTCAGTTTTCCCTATGTCCATTATAAAATCGTCTCTTACCACAATAGAGAAAAATGTTGCAATTTTTTTCATATCTCAAAAAATTTGAAAAGCCCTTCTTTTGAATTTATACCAAATCCCACAGGAGCAATCCCAAACAATCAAGTGAATTGGATAACAAATAGCACCCAAGTCGGATAAACTGTGATTAATTTTACAACAGCTTATGTCAGCAAACTTGAAGCCTTAAGACTGAAAAAACAAGGTCATGCCTATGATATATACAGTATATATCAGATATATTTCAGTCAGGTATTTTGGACACATAATGTGTAACTTCTGATTGAAAATTAACTTAAAGGGGTCATCAATAGCTCTGATATATCAATTATAAAAAACCTCCAACCCCCTTCTTCCCCCTCCCCCAAAAAAAAAACCTAAACCAGCAGCATGCTGCGAAGTCTTGATTGAGACAGGAAACCCCAGTCTATTTTTTTTTTCTTTGAGAGGCAGGGAAGACAGGGATCAGGCCTACTGCTGTCAGTGTTTCTGCTGGCTTTGGTTATCACAGATACACGGACTTCTGACTCCACGTTGTTTACTGTTACTGACTTTGTGCTGTAATTGTATGCAATAATTAAAGGTAAGGTGCTATACACAGTAATACTGTGAGTGTTGCAATGAGAAATACCAGAGTACTTCTCAACTCCAGAACTGGTATTTAAGTTTTGACACTATATCCCACCACACAATCCCATTTCAAACAGTGGGGGGGGGGGGGG